>PVJL010012397.1:0-37452 GCA_004026885.1 Lyroderma lyra | reverse complement strand
CCCGTGCTGCCCCGGAGCCGCCCCGCCTCCTGCCCGGCTCAGGTGGCCGCAGCACCCAGAGGGCAGGTGTGTCTCAGAACCACGGGGAGCCTGAGCTCCTCTGCACGGAGACGCTTTTAAAAATCCATCGAAGAGAAGCGCTTCCACGAAGAACGGGGCTGGAGGAGGAACAGCCATCCCGTCTAACTCTCCTCAAATCTGCCCGTGGGGGACATGGACAGCCCCACATCAGGCCCCTGAAGACGCTGTGACACGTACGGACATCAGGCCAGCGGCCTGCGGGCCAGAAAACCCAAGAACCTGTGCTACGCAGCGCGGGTCCGTGTCCCAGGTGCCGGCGCGGTTGAGCTCACGGCCCCGACTGCGTGCTGAGCAACAGGGCAGCCCCACTGGGGCCTCGAGGCCAGGACAGGGCTGCGCGTCCGCCGGGCACGCCTTAGACTCCATGGGTGACACCTTGAGCGAAGCCCATAAACCTGGAGGTGTTTCTGCCTCACTGGCTGTATTTTCCCTTTTATTGGGATCTCTGCCTCTTATTTCTCTCTGGTTTTCATTCTGCTCTAATATATGCCTGTTTGTAAGGCACTTTGAATTATTTTTGAACAACTCAGCTTATGAATAAATAAATACCATAAAAACAGGCAAGCCCATGAATAAGAGATTGGAAAACTTGGAATCCTGTGGAACTGTCCAAAAGCCTGGTAAGAACACTGACATTTATAAGTCTCTGTACACCCTCCTGGCATTATTTTTAAAGCACCAATATTCAAGGGGTGGGTGCACCCCTCCCCCGCAAGCATCTCATCTTCACATCGAGCGCGGCGGTCTAGTTGTCACGTTTGTAATTTAAGAAATAAAATCCCAACAATTTGAAATGAATTGTGAAAACTAGTTCTGGGGACCGGAAAATACTCAGGCCACGTACGGCGAGGTCCACCCTGTGGAGAGGTTTCCTTTCAGAAAGCAGGTGGGCCAGCACCGCCAGGGCCGAACTCTGTGTCTGTGACCCGCTGCTTCCTCCCGCCTGCGCGGGCTGTGCGGGGGTCTCCGGTGCTCACGCCACCATCTGAGCTTGAAAAGCAGCTCGTTAACCTGGGCCAGGTGGCAAAGGCATGTTCGTAAATGCTGAGAGTCGATGCACTTTCCCTCATTGGTGGGAGAAAGCGAACTTTTAAGAAGCGAATCAGCTGGCTGGCATTACGGATCGGTCCCCATCTGAGACCGGATTTGCCGTCTCCGCTCTCAGGCCGCACCCGTGAGATCTGCAGCGAGAAAACCAGCTGCCACGTCTGAGACGATTCGAGTACCTGGAGGATCTACTTGGAGAGAAGGAAAGACAGCGAATCCGTCCTCACCTGGAGGCGGGGACTCACGTGCCACAAGGCTGGGCCGGCACGTCAGGACCCCGGGGGGAGCCGTGCGTTGCCCCTAATTAGCTGTGCGAGTCGTTGAACAGAGACGCTGACACCCGTTGTCACTGCGCGCTCTCCAGGCGCCAGCCCTACGCAGACATCGCACGTGCCATCTCCCCTAACGACGCACAACCCCGAGCGACGCCCGGGATCCTCGTCGCCGCCTTCAGAACTTGGCATGGCCAGTCTCCCCGTTTTCAGGCGGGTCCGATAATCACGTCTGCACCCATTTGTAGGCAGCGGGGGCTGGGCGAACACCTAGCTGCAATTTACCCCGGAGACTCTGCTCGTAGGCGCCAAGCGCCATGGCGTCGCCTCGGCTGCCCGACAAGCTCACCATCTGCTAAGGCCGCGCCACAAACCTTCCTTCCAGGTTGCGTTTCCTTGTCCCACGCCCGACACATCTCCCACTCCCGATTGTCGCCGGGGCATGGCTCAGCCTCTGACTCGGCCGATGCAGTTTTCTTTCACCAGGTTCTGACCTCATCCCTCCTCCCTTTGAAATTCTTCCCCGGTTTCCCGTCGCTAACGAGCTACGACGACGTCCTCCCCGCCTGTACGCCTGCCTCGTCATTGGGTGTTGCGCCTCGTCTCCGTGCTTTTCCGCAGCCTGAAACGGGTTCCTCTACGGACCCCAGCCACAACCATACACATTTTGCCCTCGTTTTTAGCTATTTCTGTATTTTAAAAAGTATAAATTCATTGACTTAAAACAACCTTCGTTGATTAACTGACAGTTCTATGGGGCAGAAGTCGCGGCGGGCTCAGCCAGGTGCCCTGCTTCGAGTTTCAATGACACATCCAAGTATTGGCCGACTGCATTTGGTCTGGAGACCTGGCAAAGAACCCACTTCCGACGTGGGTGACAGAATTCAGTTCCCTGCGGTTGTAGAACCGAGATTCTTGGCTACCTCCGTCTTTTCTCTGACGCCCTCTCCGGCTACAGCTCTCTGAATTTAGCCAGAAGAAAGTTCTCTACTTCTAAGGTCTCGTGTCATCAGGTGGTTCAGGTTAATCTAGGAGAGTCGCCCGATTTTAAGTCCAGAAGCTTGGTTTCCTCTGCAACCACCCCTTTGCAGTGGCGTAGAATAGATGCACCGGTCCTGGGAGCGAGAGGCTTCAGTGTCAACAGCACCCCCGCAGCTCCCGTGGCTGGTGCGTCCCCCTTTCTTGAACTACAGAACTTCTTTCCTAAATACATCACAAACGGAAAACCTTCTCATATGTCTAAGGCGATTGCTGCTCCTTTCATTCCCTGTTGTGTAGGGGAAACACTGCGTGTAACGTCTCGGCCTTCCGAGGCTTCAATTATAAAAAGCAGGTATGTGTGGTGAGGACACCCCATTTATCATTTGCATCTACAGTGATACCCAAAATAGTCTGCCTGTATAATCTTATTAATACACGATCTTTCAGATTCCCTGGTTGCCTGCAAGTTATTTCTGCAGTATATATATTATCTATTTGAATTTTTATGATGTCTATTAGAAGAGTCCCATTACCTTTACTTTACAGATGAGGAAACTAGAGGCTCACAGAGGTTAAGTGACTTGCTAAGGTCAAATAGCAAGGGAGATGCAAACCTCAGCTATGGAGGTGCAGCTGAGTGGACAGTCCATTCCAGGCACTGTCGGCACACATTTTTTCTCGCCCAGAGTATCAATTTTATCTGTAATTTCTGAATGAACAATAACGCTTTGTTTATTTAAAAACAATGTGGCAGTACTGAACAGTTAAAGAAGACATCAAACTCTTGTTTCCTGAATGAATCAGACTTGGAAATAAAAAGTCAATCGCAATGGTAATTTGTAAGAACTTGAAAAACATTGAACACATGAGGTTTAAGACGGAGGGTACAGCACACACACGTTCATCTCTGTTCACACCTAGAGTCAAATGAAACCAAGGTGCGACGTTCTCGAAAGGGATAAACGCTTTGTGGTAAAGAGAATTGGAATCAGCGATGGAGGAGACGGTTCTACACGATCCCGGACAATGAAGACAGAATGAGACGGAAGAACGTTGGCCGGCGAAACAACACAACCAGGAGGAAGCAGAAGAGGAAGCCTAAGACTTGTTCACTTGGGACCGAGAGAGGCTCTGGGCCCGAAATGGCATGTGTGCTGGGGCGTGGGGGTCAGGAGCGGTCTGGGAAGCTGTTTAATCAGCAGCGACGACACAGAACACTATCGCTCCCCATTTGGACAGGACGGGGCAGCGTAGTTCTGACCCCAAGTGTGAAGAGAAAAAAGTCCCTTCATGGTACCGTCTGAGTCAAGGCACAGCCTGCAGCGTGCCTACCGGGGACCCCGACTTGATCTTTTAATTGGGCCAGAATTCTGGTCTTCCTCTTGCACCCCTGTTGGCAGAATCTGACGTAAATCCAGTTTGCAAAGTTTTAGCCTTCGCGTCACAAAACCAGAACCCGGGAGGGTGGGTTTGAGGCTGACAGGAAACAGCGTGAGAACCCGCGTATCTCCGCAGGGCTGCACCTCCTCCTCCACCGAGCGGCAGGGCAGGGCTCTGCCATCGTTAATGCGAACACTCAGAGGCACGGCACCGGGCCTCACAAGGGCAAATCCTGGAGCTGCCTGGCAGTGCCCTGGCCGTCTTTCGCCCGGGCCGAACCTCTTCTGTGTGGCCCCCCAAAGCCCTCCGCGACCACGCTTCTCCGGGGACTGCGTGTGGCCGAATGACTGACCGCGCGAGTTCGGGGCGAGCCTGTAAACCAGGCGTCCGTCCTGTCCCCGGGCCACATCACCGCTCCTGTCCCTCGCCCCACGTACTGCCTGCAAGCTGGTTCCCCGCCTCCCACGGAGCACACGGAAACAACGCTCCGGGGGTCAGAGGGCGAACAGAGCTGTATTTAAAATTCGGAGAAGCTGCATCGTTTAATAAGCACAAACATCTTTCATGACATTCAGGCAGATCCATTATCACTCAATCAAAATACGTCCCAGCTGCGAGGAGCGATCATGTTCTAAATTGTCTGAAAGGCAGTGCTTTCTCTTACAAAATTATTTCCTTTTATGATTTTGTCTTTTCCCTCGCCTCAGATTCAAGGACTTCTAATTATGAAACTAGGAGACCGAATTGAAGAGCATAATGTAAAGAAGAGAAAACAAAAGAAAACTGAAGGATAATGGAAATTACTCCTTCGTTCGCGGGGATCGTCAAACACTTTCACTTCTATTGGCTCCAGAAAGAAAGCCAGGGACTCCGTCCATTATCCCGGACCTTTTGTGGACACTGGCTATTATTTCCTGGAGCCCATCCATCATTCCAGCAGTCACAGTCCCCGTATCATGGTCTATTCATTTCATTCTTATATGTTTTTCTATTTAAAATTAGAAAATGGACCAAATAAAGCTGTGGCAGAATGTTCCATGCGAAATTCTGTCCACTTTAATTACACTGAGGAACTTCTCCCCACTCACATTAAAAAATGACTCACTCAGCATATTTTCCCTGGACAACTTGCTTCCCTCCAGCACTACTTTTCAATTCATTTTAGATCAATGATTTTATACACAAGGTCAGACAATTAATTTTGTGAACTCATCCTAGAAAAAGTGCTCCATCCCTCACTGCTGAGTGTCACTACGGTCACCTCTGAAGCACTCCCCTTGGGAAGCTGTGCACCGACGCCAGCGCCCAGTCCACCCTTCAGAGCAATTTTGGAACTTTCTTTCTGGAATGACCATCAGAGCTGTCACCATCCCTAAATTCTGACAATTAAGTTTGCGAATCTGCCACCATGCACTTATGTTCCCAGTGCTGTATGAACAACTCGGTGAGGGGTCATCACCTTGGTCTGTCTGTGTCTCACAGCTGTGTTCGTGTCAATGTGTTGGGCTGTCTTGCCGAGTGGCGTTCGTTATTGTTACTGTGTGATTTTCTGTGCCGTTGTGACAATGTTGGAGCTTGAATTAGAACAATAAACAAACATTAAATTTCTTGTTAAACTTGGCAGGAGTGGAAGCAACATCGGGGACATGTTAGTCCCAGTTCATGGGGATAATGCCGTGAAGAAAATGGCAGCGCACACATGGATTACATGTTTTTCTGAGGGGAGAGAGAGCGTCACTGATGAAGAGAGGTCAGGGTGGCCAGTAATGAACAGAACTGATGAAAACATTGCAAAACATCATAGAATTGTGCAGCAAAATCATCGGCTGACTGTGAGAAGCACAGCAGACCAAGTCCACATGACAGAGAAACAGGAAAATCTTAACTGAAAACCTGGGCACGAGAAAGGTGTGTGCAGACATGGTCCCGGAGGAGCTCACAGATGAACAAAAGCAAAGGAGACTTGGAGTTTGCTAAGCAAGACCTTTTGGAGAGGCAAGACCAGGTTTTGGGCCGTGTTCTCACTGGGGATGAGACATGGGGGTACCAGTACGACCCTGAAACAGAGCGTCAGAGTGCACAGTGGCAGTCAGCCAGTTCTCCACAACCAAAAATGTCCATCAGTCCAAATCAAGAGTCACAATGATGTTGCTAACCTTTTTTGATATCACAGGGACTGTTCATTATGAATTTGTACCAACTGGACAAACAGTCAACTAAGTTTACTATTTGGAAGAGCTGAAAAGGCTGCATGAAAAAGTTAGACAAAAACGACCTGAACTTTTCACCAACAGCTCACGGCTCTCGCATCACGACGACGCACCAGCTCACACGGCTCTGTCTGGGAGGGAGTTGTAGCCAGCACACACATAGCTGTGTTGGGACACCCCCCACCCCCCACTCACCTGATCTGGCTCCCAGGGACTTTTTTCTCCACCTGAAGATAAAGGAAATATTGAAAGGAAGACACTTTGATGGCATTCACGACTGCAAGGGTAATATGATGACAGCTCTGATGGCCATTCCAGAAAAAGAGCTCCAAAATTGCTTTGAAGGGTGGACTGGGCGCTGGCGTCGGTGCACAGCTTCCCAAGGGGAGTCCTTCAGAGGTGACCGTAGTGATACTCAGCAACAAAGTATATTGCACTTTTTCTAGGACGAGCTTGTGAACTTCATTGGCAGGCCTCATTTTATACACACACACACACACACACACACACACACACACATACCCCTATATATATTCCTAATAAAGTGTGTGTATAACACACATATATATACATACACATGAATCCCTATCTCTAATAAAATATTTCTTGTAAGCTAAAATACCTTCGAGTTATTGAAGAGAGAGAGAGAGATCATCTATTATAGTTATAGTGTTAGCTAATTATGTTCTAATCATGTAAAAAATAATTATCTGTTTATGACCTGGTGGTTGACAAGTACTAGAAGAATCAGAGAGCTTTTAAATGTTCAAGCTATGTGAAACCTCTCCAAACAAGTGCCATTTACTTCATTATCTTCCTGTACAGATGGACCAATCTAGCCCTCCAAATAGGGACAGCTTGTCCAAATCCAGGTACTAACAGTGCTGGGATGAAACCTCCAATATGCTGCACGAAACCAAACATTACTCAGACCACATTAGACGGCATTATAGACTAGTTCATACTGTTCAAGGATAATGTTTCTTCACTCTCAATTTATCACCCTAATGCATATTTGGCAATGCTGACAATATCTGAATACCTAAAGCAATGTAGGGGGATGAAAGAGAATGAATAATTGAAAGCCATGCATTTTGATATTCTGCTTTTGGCCGTTGTTCAAACATCTTTTCAAATACAACTTGGTTCAGAGTTTCTAATATCTCTGAGACCGAACTAGACTATGGCCAAAAAGCAATAAATAGATAAAAAAACACATTTATTGACTATACATGACATAGTATTAATACATGCTTTACATATGCTATCGCCTGTAATTTTTAAGCCATCCTGTGAGGTATAACACTTATCAGTATATCACTTAGCTAACAAGGAGACTAACACGCAAATATATTTATCTACGTTTCTAAGATCACTCAGCTCATATGTATGAGCACTGAGACGTGAACCAATTATCCTGTGACAGAAATATATATATTACAGCATACCATGCCTTCTCTCACTGACAATAAAATACCCAAAGGCAAGTATGGCAAAGTCAGGCATGAGGAACGAAACGATCCAGATGATTTGAACATTTAAATGCCACAGCCCTGCACAGAGAGAGTGGAGGTGGATGTTCTTTGTAAGTGACTGGTTGTGCCTCTTCTGCTGGTCGGTAACACAACGTAATGAACAGTTCTTCATCCACTATCTTCTACACTCCTTATTAGTTTAAATTCCAAAAATATTTGTTGAGCATCTCCCATGTGCCACAAATCAGGCTAAAGGGCTTAGCAAAGCTGGATAATAAAACGCAAAAACTGTCCTCAGGAGTGGGTGTGTCAGTGGTCAGGGCACGGCGGAACAACCTCTCGTTAAGTCAAAATGCCATGAGGACGACACACACGTGGGGTAGGAGAAGGGTCTGGATACAGAACAGCAGGAAAAATCACCGTCAGGGACGTGGCCTTTATTTTCAAGGAGTAGAGTCACAAGATTGTTCTTCCTGCGATGCACGACTTTAAGTGGATGGACCCGTGTGAAAGGAGAGACAAAAGCATTAAATCAGTTACAGGGGAGCAAGGCGGGGCACATCAAGGGTGAATGAGTAGAGATTGGGAAGTGGGTGATGCAAACACTTGCCCAGAACGTTGGCGGCGGCTGATAATCCACTGGATATGACGGGGAAAACACAATTCAGAGGCAAAAGTGAAGTTTTGAGATGGAAAGTGGGAAGGCGCTCGGATAACGACTCTTACCATGACATGTGGGAGGCGGAGAGTTGTAGAGACAGGAGTAGAGACGGAGTCAGCGTTAGACGTGGGTGTGCGTCTGAAGCATCCTCAGGAAGCTATGCAGGAAGGACCTGCGGGGACGTTTCGGCAACATAGAGGGCTGCCCGGAAAGGATCCACCACGTAACACGAAAAATAGAGGCACTCTGGCTGGGTGTTTCCCGACAGCCCCACAGAGAAGAGCTTCCTCCCAAAGCTGTGGAGCACGTAATTGTGGGCATTTGTTTGGTCGTCAAAGTCATGCGCATGATTGAGATCGCATTCCACTTTCCCTCGCTGAGTCTCTCGTCTCGAAAACCCTGAAGCTCGGTCCATGCACTCTCTGCGGCCCTCATCCAACTCCAGCACTGAGTGATGACACTCCTGGCTGCCACGACCTCTTCTTGGAACTGCTTACCTTCTTACTGTGACAGCCATGTATCTAGACGACCGTTACTTCCCTTCCACATGTGTGGATGCCGGTATAACCAATGCATCACACGTTACTTGCTTAGATACAGATGCTCAGTCCTCTATAAAAGGTCGTATTTTCCCAAAAATAATACAACGGTTGAATTAATATGTACATTTTTTTTTTACTTCTACTGCATGTTATTTACTTTGCAAGGCATAAAAATAATAAATATACCAGATGTGGAAGCTGCTCGCAAGGGGACAAGAGCAGACAATACGAAACTAAACTAATTGTTCAAGGTAAGTGTGATGTCAGTCGTCACAGTCAAGCGGTTTGGGATCAGAGTAGAAATCCTTGGGGTTGTCCGAGGAAAGTCCCCCAGAGATGTCAAAGTAACTGGACTTGGAAGGAAAAAACAGAAGAATACGACCAAAAATGGTGGAAGAATCAAAGAACACGGTTTAAATTTATAATGACACATTTTCCTGAAGGTGAGATCAGGGAAAAGGTGTCATTTTGGGTTCATGAGTAGATCGGAGCTGGAAGCGTGGGTTAGGAAGGGTCCCCAAGAGCCTTCGGTTGCTTTGCTTTGATTGTGGCTTCAGCTGCAGTTGGCAAAGCTGCTCGGGGCACTCAATGTCCCTCTGATTCATACAATCTCATTTATTTCCTCTGAAGAACTAGATGTACAATCCTCTGTCTTTCTGCATTTCATAAAACACTTGACACCGTGGAATCCTAAGTATATCTGGTGACATAAGAAGCAGGCCTGGGCGATGACAACACATCCCTTTAAAGAAGGTTAGTCATACAATTCAACAGACTCTAGGAACACCATGTCGAGATGACTTGACTTTAAATATCCTAACTAAATGTGTTCTAAGCAAACTCCTAACGTAATAAAAAGTTCATTTAACTTGTTGATATAAATAATAGTTTCACTTGTCGAATTTTCTACTATAAGACACCCAGTTTTGTATTCATCTCCAAGACTCGACTCTGGTACCAGTACTCCTAACTCATTTCCTCCACGGAGACGTGCCTGGCGAAACAGGTGCCTGCCTCCTGGGATACCATTAACACATCTGGACACCTGGGATCTCCATCCTGTCACGTCTTACTAGGAGATACAGCTACACAGAAAAGTAGCTTAAAAGAGAAAGAATGAGCCCTTCAGGTAAACTTTATCCACTGCTCAATTTATGAGCTTGTATACCAGCCCATAGCATACGGTCAACCAAGGAAGTGTGGGCACACAGCCCACTGGGTAGAGGACGAGTACCCCAACCCTGCTAGAAGGAATTACATCACTTCCAATTACTCACCCTTAATGGAAGTGAGCAGTGAGACACGATGGCAGGAGGCACCTTAATGTGCGCTGTGCAAGCAGAAATACTGGACGTTTGCCGTGAGTAAAGAGCGTGTAACTGCAAAATGAGGTCAGAAATACAATTAGCACTCAACACTTTGGAACACTGAAAGCAGGAACCACCACCGTTGGACGGAGAGTAAACTGAATTTGGATAAAGGCCCAAACGTGTTGAAAACACGGAGTATCGTGTTACAGATCGCGATGGCAGACAGCGTTTTCAGTGGAGCCGGACTGGCCCTCGGTTCCTGAGGACGGCCTCGCACCGGCCTCGTTCTCACCCGGAGCCCTGGCAGTGGGGTCACAGCGCTGACGTCAGGCGCCACCGTCTGCCCTGTGCTAGTCGTAGTCCCACGTCGGGACGATAAATGCACTGGGAGCTGGGAGTGTCTGAAATGCTGAGTTAGAGACTGACACCTTCTCTAACACTGGCACGTGACTTTTGCTTTTAACCCCTTTCCCCACCTGACACACAGTGTAAGGACTGCTGGGGTCCTATCGGGAATTCAGTGCGTCTTTTCCTGTCCCTCCTTGGCTCTTGGGTTAGAACTCTTGTTTTCCATGTGCCTGGTGCCCCCAATCATAAATGCCCATGTCTGTCTCCTGCCATGGACTCTAAGGCAGAGGCCAAGTCTTTTTCCTGTTTGTATTCGCCCACGGGACCTTGCTCACACAAGGAATATTTGCTAAATTGTACTGAACTACATATTGGAAGTTCTTTAGAAGCTCTCCAGGTCATCTCAGGAGTAGGTGTTGGATAAGGCCCTGGGGAACACTGGGATAACACCACCCTAGGGGTTCTCATCTTCTTTAGGCGCCCAATTATGTTGGCTACACGCAATCTTAACTCTTCTGAGCACAGAAGGCTGGTCTCTCAGGGTCCCGGCTCTCTTAGTAGTGATGGTGGTTGGGGGGATCCCCCACCCGATTCAGTCACCAGAAACATTTGGAATAACCTGTGTCTTCTTCAAGGACTGTTTGAACTTTGCCAATAAACCTAGAAAATCCATTGCCCTAACCTTATACTGAAATTACTACAGAAGAAGAGAGGAAACAATTGAGGGGTCCCTGTGGCGCGGTCCGCAGAGCACGGAGGTTTCTGAGCCCCGACGCACAGCCGGCGAGGAAGGCACAGAAGCCGCCTGCGAGGGGGCGGGGCCTTGGCGGAGCCGCCGCTGACCAGTGGGCCCCCCGGTGTGCCCAGCCCACGCTGACCCCCCGGAACGGTAACAGGACGCACGAGACGTGTTTTCTTCCCAGCACACGCAGCTTCTCCAAACATTCTGGCCGCGAGACAGAGGCCGCACCCCGTGAATTCCAAATCCAGTCTGGAGAGTCTCGAGGGGTAAACAGAAGGGCGCCTCCTGCTTTGGAGAAGCCCGGAACCAGGAACATGGCAGGCCCGCCTGCACCCTGAAAACCAAGTTCTGGTTATTTCCCGTTCTCCTCGGGCCTGAAGTGGCCCCTTCAGGACCAATAATGACAGCGTGAGGACATTTAATTGCTACTTAATCAGTATCCCTAGGCTCCTGCTGCAAGACTGGGGGTGCGAGCTGTTAGATGAGAAACTGAAAGAAATTCCTGTGTATCAACCGTAGGGAAAAGCCTTGCCTGTACGTGGGCCGTTTCTTGGCACCTGAGCGTCCATCTGAGGCTTGGGCCACTGAGAGAGCAGATTGGAGAGGGACCACTGAGTCAGGAGGTCACAGAGCCCGTCGGCGTGGTGGCCACACAGCTCAAAGCCTGAGAGGCCAAGGCAAACCCGCAACCTCGCCCTCACCCTGAACTCCCACGTGTCTATCACAGCACAGGCTTCCCCCCGTTTCTCCCAACGCTGCCCACGTCCTGCTGGTAGTTGCGTACGGCGGCCCAGCGATCCAGACTCAGATGACAGCAGCGCAAAGCCAGCAGCTATCAACACCGCGGCCTGGGGCGGGGGACACCAGGACGGCCGAGGCCCAGGAACGTGAGCCAAAATCCTCCCCCCGGGGCTCTGCTTTCGGAAAATCCCCGAGACGAGGTGAAAAGAACGAGCCACGATGGGAAGGCGCAGGTTTGGCCAGACTGTCCAGATGGTGTAATGACCCGTGTCTGTTAGTCAGCTCTGACGTGGGCTCTGACGTGCCTCTGAGTCCGCTGCTGGCTTAGGTACACGAGGGCTGTCCCCAAAGTTCCCAGCCATGTCATAGAGGCACTTAGCCCATGGTTGTGTGGGGTTTGCACATCCTTGTGTGCTGAGTGCGTGGGGGCCCCTGGCTGACGTGCACTGAAGCAGACGTCCCGGTACCCTGATGGGTTCTGCCTGGTCACGTGGATTTGAAGGTGTGAGATGCTTTTAACCAGGAGAACGTTCTTGGTTGTCAAAGCCCCTACCAAACAGGCAGGCCCCAAAGATGTCTTTCTTCTGAAGTGGTCACAGTACTCAGCCTGATAAATTATTTGGAAAAGTATAAATAATCAGCATTTTCCCATCGTGACTTCTAGTGCCCCACCTGACGGTGAGTGCTGCGAGAGGAAAGACGTCACCTGCCCCCTGGGCACCGCATACGTCAACGCCAAGAATAGTTCAGAGCGTTCGAGCATTGAACCCGCTGAAGAAAAATAGGTGACAAGCTGGCATTTAAAACACTTAAAATATTTCACAAAATAAAGTTCAAGTACAATTCTCCTTCCTCACTAAATGTCTAAATTGTTAACGGCACGTCTTCGGAGCTTTCCCAAAGGCACTTCCCTAATGGCCAGGAGGAGAGTGCTACAGAGACTGGTCAAGGGAAGGCTTGCTTTTGCTCAGTGAAAGGAGGCAGTTGTGTGTGGACCTAAGTCCTGCAAGTGGCGGACCTCCTGCAGACACCGCAACCGTCTCGCGCACCTTTGAACAAGGGGATTAAAATGTCTTTGTACGAGGCCTCTCCCAGATCACACTGACAAGTTTGGGGGAACTGCACAGAGAAAGTCAAAATCATCTTGCAGATGTCCCGGCCCCAGGAATAGAAATCAGGAGCTTGGAGACGTGCCGTCTAACGCGTGCCTCCTGGACGCGCCCTGACTCGATGTCCCAGAGACGCGCGCTGCTGAGTGAGCTTGGAGACAACTTGGGCTGACGATTCTTTTATTAAACTTATGGGTGTGAGATTGGTTAGTACAATTACAAAGGTTTCAGGTATACAGTGCTGTAATACATCGTCTATATTCCTTCATCCAGCAGCTTGTGGCTTCTTACATTTTCTTTTTTAACAGAGATGTGTGGCTTTGACAGCTCTATGTTTTGTCTTGTTTCTCTGCCTCTTTTGGAGAGGGGGAAAGGGAGAAAAAGTCGCTATTCCGAATTGTTTGAAAAAAATTAAAAGAGAAAGAAAAGAAATAGGTCTGCCTAGCTCAAGTTCTTTTGACAACTGTAAGTTTTGGAGGTGCCCTCTGACTCTCTCGCTCTCATCGCTGCGTCCGTAGGTGGGTTCTGCTTCACGAAGGTATTTATGGTTCGAAGACAAGACACGCTTCGGTGTTCTAGCAGAGCCCGGCGACGGAGCGGGATCAGCTGTGATAAAAAGAACACACGTGGCTTTTTAAAAGAAGGACGCTTGATCATTTGTTACAAGGTGACCCCTATTGTAGAACTTCTACAGAGACGCGACACAGAGAGAGATGCACTGAATGCCGAACGTAAAAATTTCCTTTTTACCTTTCCGTCTCAGATGGCCTTTGGTTAAAGGAGTTGGACAGTATCTTTTCTGCATTTCTTTCTGGACACACACTTATGGAAACAAGTGAAACGACTTCAGAAATCTCAGATGCAAGCGTCAGTCCTCTGAGCGTCCCCAGGATGTCACCACCGCCTGGCCTCCTCTCGCCGTCAGGAATAACGCTCACCGGTGCGAAGCCACCGTCTGCTGCTTTCCACAGCCAAAACACAGTCATTTGAGTTCGTCCCTTCAGATAGCTCAATGACCGGCCAGCCAGCAGCAATGGTGACAAGACGAATGGAAGAGGTGGACTCCCAAGACCTGACTTTGCGTTTTGAACAAAGGAAGGAGAAAAGGAAGGAAACGAGCATCCACCGAGGGCACGCTTCCGGGCACCCAGGTTACCTTCATCATGGAATCATTCCGAGCGCTCTGCGAGCTCAGGACTCTGCTGTTAACCTGTCCTGCTGCTACGAACCAGGGAAGGCGCCGTCTGCACGTTAGAAGTCAAGCCGAAGGGGCTCAACCAGAGAAACTGTTTCCACCTTTCCCTGCCGATTGGGAAGAGACACGTGACAACGAACGGTGGGATTGTCCCCTCGCTGGCTACGGCGCGGTGCACGACGCGGCCTTGCTCTCCGTAGCTCAGACCTGGGCTTGTGGCAGGCGGAGCCGTGAGACACACGACGTTTATCTGCACGGATTTGGATGATCCCACACGCCCACTGTCTCCATTTGTCCTTTCCTGCCTCCTCAAGGACAGGCCCTGTCATCATCACCTGCTGCTGCAGGCTTTTTCATTTCAAATCTTTGCTCGGGTGTGCCACAGAAGTTCTCGGGCACCCTGAAGGAATAGCTGGGAAGCAGAGGTGCTTTGTACATAAAATAACATCTTGAGGCCGCGCGGAGGCTGCTACAGCCAGACCCCAGCAGGGCAGCAGCCGACGCAAAGACAAAGGCTGCACCCGTCTCCCCTGCCCCCGCTGCAGAGATTGGCTTGGGCTTCCCCTCAGTCTTTCATCACGGTAAGTTCTCCCACCCTCCCGTCAGCGGCTCAGAATAGAAGTCTCACTGCGTTGGAATTTTCTAGTGCTCCAGCAGCAGATCTCATCGGAGAGCAAGTTCTGCAGTCCATGTTTACTGATAGCCCCAACGCGATGGCCTTTCGCCATATCGAACTTGTCACCCATGCAAAGCCCCCATTTCTGCCCTGGAGCTCCCGGGGCCCTTTAACTTACCTCCTAGCCTTTACTTCCCCCTAAGATCTGCTTTTACATCACTAGAGTGATCCTTTTAACACTTAAATTGGTCATTTCACATGTTCGGTTAAAACCTTCAGATGCCGTGCCCCAGGAAGCTTGGTGTACGATCCTGTCACCTTTTCCTGAACCTCCCTGCCTGGCAGGACCCCTGGGGCCTCACGGTCCATGGGGCCTCACGGTCCGTCCTGCCTCAGTCAGTCCTCTAGCCCCAGCTCCCTCACTGGATTCGAATAAACCAAGTCTGTTTTCCCAGCCTCTTCGCCGGGTGCTCGCTCACCCCGGACGTTTGCTGTGCCTCTGGACTGTCACATGTCACACCTACTTGATGAGATTGTTCAAACAAGATGGACCGTCTGATGTAAAATAATCTCTTGCCCTCAGCCTCTCCACAAACCTGGCCCATAAGGCCTCTATTTTATTTTCCTGATATTTTCTGAAGTTGTAATATATAGCAACCCATTTACTTTGCTTTGTTGTCTATTATCTCAACTAAATGTAGATGCGTTCAAGGTACGGACTTGGGGTTACTTAAAGGGCACCTGGTACACAGCACACATTCAATATGTAATTTGAAAACTAAAACACTGTTATGTGATGTGCATAAGAAACAGAATGTTTACTTATGAACATTTCTAAAACTCTGAAGAAATAAGTAATCAGCTCAAGTAAATTCTAACAATTATTCTTCATCCACTGAATCGCTCGCTGTACCGTAGTCTTGGGAGATGGCACACCAGGAAGAGGCGTCCATCAGCGCTTTCTTTACTTTGTTAGTCGTTTTCAGCCCAATGGGCTTAACATTTAATAGTCCATAAATAAACACAATACTTCTGGAAGCTTAGCAATGGGTAGGGCTCGCCATCAGATCATCCACGCCCTCAGCGCACAGCTTGAAGATAAGGTCACACAAATCATTCGCATTGGGGCTGAGGCTTCACCGAGATTTCTTTATTCCCAGGCTCTGCTGCCTTAGCACGTGATTCCTGAGTGCTGGTCACACTTTTATCAGGGATACGGATAAAACTAGACACACAGCAGCCTTAGTGTCTTCTTCTCTACACGGCACAAGATGTCTCTGCTTCAGTTGGAAAGACAAAGGTGAGACAATATTGTTTTGAGCTCTTACTATTTGCTAGACAAGGTAAAAGGTTTTTACACACATTAGTGAAAAACTAAACATTTCTTAACAACCCCTCCCCAAAGGTACACATATGCACACGTGTGCACACGCGCACCCACACAGATGCATGTGCATGCATACACACACATGCTTACACACACATGCACACACATGCATACATGCACACACGTGCATACATGCACACACATGCACACACACGTGCGTACATGCGCACCAGCACAGATGCACACACATGCATACATGCACGAATGCACACACGCACATGTGCACACACACATGCACACCCACACACATGCACATGCACACACACTCTCACGTGCAAACATACACACCCACATGCACACACATGCGCACCCACACACATGCACATATACATACGTGCACACACACACCCACACACATGCACACGCATGCATACGTGTACACACGCACATACACGTGCACCCACACAGATGCACACACATGCACATACGCACACACACTCTCACGTGCACACATACACACCCACATGCACACCCACATGTACCCACACACATGCACACATACACACGTGCACACATACACCCACACAAACACATGCATACGTGTATGCACGTACATACACGTGCACCCACACAGATGCACACACGTGCGCACACACGTACATATACACACATGCATGCACACCCACAAACATGCACGCATACACACATGCACGCTCACACCTACACACATGCACATGTGTGCACACACGCACAGGCATCCACACACACTCTCGCGTGCACACACACACACACACACACACACACAGAGCTTACTGTCTATAACAGAACACCTTGACTATTTAAGGACATTCTTGTCTAGAGAAATAACTTGATTGCTCCTTACAGGGACTTCCAGAACGATCCATCCACTTTTCAACAAGAAGCATCAAAAGGCAGTTTACATCTCAAAATCCTGACCTTGCTGTTCTAATTCCTTCCATCCTAAACAGCGTTGCCATCACTGTCACCCAGTCTTCAGCACGCTGTGGCCTTAAACAAAACGTCACGTTCTCAGTCTATCTGACATCGTCTTCCTCATGAGGAGACGCTGCTCCACCTCCCTGGTGGCAGAATCGGTGACCAGCGTGTCCTGTCAGCAGATCGTGTCCATGAGGGTCGGGGAGCTTCCGCTGCATTAAATCATTGCATCCTCATGAACATCAGGGTAGGGATCACCTCGACTTTTCCAGGTGAGAAAAGGGGGGCCCTTAAAAGTTAGGAGACATGCTCGTGGGCCTGGTGGTGGCGACACAGCCAGAACTTAAACCCAGCTGGGCAGACTCTGGACCGTGCCCTGCGAGCCACCGGGGCTGCTCGCCACGTGCCACAGGGCATCTGGGGCTGCTGCTTCTGTCACCAAAACCGGACACTTGCACGCAAATGCGAGGGTGCATTTTAACGTTTTATCATCTTCATTCCAAATTTTATTCCCTTAACAAAAAGATCTGTTTCTTGCTGTGGTAACACCAGTCCAGTCAGAAAGACATCAGAACCCGGCAGCCCACTGAGTGGGGTGTGTGGATGTCCACGCCACGCACACACTCTCCTTCGCTTGGAGAGATCCAAGCTGGCTTAGCCCCAGAAGTGACACCTCTGTGCTTCCCGAAGGTGCCCCTGACCGAGCACCATGCCCTGGTCAGCGCGGGCCTGGGGTACCAGGGAGTGGTCTGCTGCCTGCACTCCCTGTGAGCAAACCCAGCGTAGGGAGCAGCTCCGAAGAAGGCTCAGTCTGTCCTTTCTTGTGGGGTCACGGCGACGTGCCTGAGCTGCACAGAGTCGGGCTGAAGGCGAGGAGCTGGGGGGTCCTTCAGTGAATTGCTTTTCTACTGAAAAGCCGTAAGAAGCCACCTGTGGCGAACCTCACTTTTTAAAGCCGAGACATGACTTATATCAGGATTTATTTAGCTTTTCTCCTATTAATAAGGACATTTAGATTGTTCCTAAAAATTCTGCAGTCACATCCAATGCCACATTGATCACCTGGCACAAACACTTTGCACACTATTTCTCTTGGTTAGCTTCTTAGAAATAAAATTGCAGGGTATAAAATAATCTTCAGTTTATTGATACAATTTCAATAGCTTTTCAGAGTAGCTGGGTCAATTTAATTAAATATACAATATATTTTGATACATATGTTATTTATACATAAACTATGTATATAACTTATTTAAGCACGCATATATGATTTAAACACAGAATGTTATTAGGGTTTGTGCTGGGGTACTTACAAAATATGGTTTATGCCGTGTTTTCGAAGGGTCCTTACACAAGTAAGAGATGTGTGCCACAGGTCTGTGTAGGGACCCTGGCGGGTTACTCTGCGGGGCTGAAGGGCACCGGCTGTGGGGAGTCCCCGGCCGGGACCTGCAGTTAACACTCCCCCAGCGGAGCGCGGAGGCTAAACAGGGGGATGGACCGGATCCTGACGTCGTTGCTTCCAGAACTCAGCACGACCGCCACCCTCCTTTATTCTGCTTCCCCCCCACCCAGCATTCTCAAAAATGAAAGGTTTATTTTTCTTTTATCTTGCAAGTAGAATTCTTGTTCTCAATTCACAATTTCCAAAGCTAAGTGCTAAGGCATTGCATAACCGTCTGAACTCCTCCTCTCTGCATGAAAATAGATTTATGTATGCATGTGGCCTCCACAAGCTGACCAAACACCCTTGTTCTCTGGTGTAAATGGGAAATGACTGTTGAGTGTGTAATTTGTTGTGACTATGCTGAGAAATATTATTTAAATAAAGTCCAATTACTGGTCGTATCCCCCAGAGAAATTGCCCCCCAAGACTCTGGACATAGCATGGGGTGTTCCTCAGATCCACTAGCTGGAAAGAGCACCAGGTACCTGGGACATGGATGACTTAAGTGGGTTGACCCACACGGAATGCTCTGTACCAGGCGTGTGCAACCCGCGGCCCAGGACGGCTTTGCCTGCGGCCCAACACAAACTCTTCCAACCTGAGGAGATGTTTTCACGAACTTTTTAAAAGCTCATCAGCTATTGTTAGTGCTGTGTATTGTGGTGTGGCCAAGAGAGTTCTTCCGATGTGGCCCAGGGACGCCAGAAGGTTGGACTGCCCTGCTCTACAGCATTCAGAATCAATCAACTAAAGCCTCTAAAGCAACATGCATAGTTCTTAAAAATACAGAAATAAGAAATAAAGCCCATCTACAGCATGATATTATGTATGTAAAGTTTTAGGCCCAGATTTACAAACAGCACCACACAGTTTCCCAAGATAAATAAATTACAAGGGCACATGTCAGACACCCGAGTACATATTGAGAGGAAAAAGGGGACAGGGGGACAGGAATCACAGATGGAAGGGTTAAAGGCACATGACAACTTCAATCTTCTGTCCCTGAGATTCTCACATATTGAAACAAAAACAAGTAAAGTGAAAACGAAGGCAAAGTAGGATCAAAGTCAAGTTAAATAAACGGGAGTAAAGAGAACTCGGCACGCCGGCTGTGGCCGACCGTCGGCATGGGGCGTTTCAAACCAACCGCACGTCATGTCCAGCAGCCGCCCTGCACTGCTGTTGACTGTTTTGACTTCGTGACCACCGTGCTGTCGTTCTGGGGATGAGATCCAGAGTCTGATCACTTGTCACCACCTCCGTCACCTGTCCTCTGCTCTTTTGTTTAGAATCGCTTCCACTCTTGCCTCTTGTGTATTCTCCAAAAGAGACAGAAAAATCCACGTCAGACGGCCTCGCTCCCCCCACATGTCCTGGCTCTCCCCGACTAAGACCCCGGCTCCATAGCGCGGCCCACGAGGCCTCGCCGCGTCCTTCCTGTCCTAACTCTCTGACTCTTCTCCCAAGCTGCCCCTTGCTTCCCCGGCTCCACCTACAGGCATCGCCTGCCTCTCCCTGACACACGCAGACGTGCTCGGACCTCGGGGCCTTTGCACTTGCTAGTTCCTCTGCCGCAACCCTCGTCCGTCAGCAGCGGGCTCACTCTCTTCTTCGTGGCATCTTCGCAAACGCTACCTTATCAGAGAGGATTGTCCTCGCTACCCAATCCCATGTAGCACCTTTCCTCCTAGTCTCTCTTACTTTGCTCTTTTAATTTCTTCCCAGCCCTGGCTGACGCCTGACGTACTAGGTGTTCATCTGCTTCCGCTCTGGTTGCAGAACCTGAAACGACACCGGGTTCAGGTTCGTACACAGAACCGTAGGAGTGAGTCGCTGTGACGTTCTGACCTGAGGAAAACGCAGCGGTCACAACTGCACACGATTAGGCAATAATGATCACGAGAGCGCAGCATTTTGCAGCATTTGAAATTCATCACATAACCTCACTGGATGAACAGAGTCCTTCCCCTCCCCGATTCTTCCAGTACAGCAAACTAAGGCTCAGCAAACTTCAGCCCCCGCCTAAAACTCCCCGGAGCTGGCTGGGAAAAGCCAAGTTTATTCCGGAGACCGAGGTTGGCGGGCTCTCCGTCTTTCACCCTCTGGATCGGACGACTATCCTCCGACGTATTTCCAAAGACGTCTCATCTTGCCCCATAGCTCGTTACTCAGTTCCAAATTAAGGTTCTCTGCAAGGTTCATCTGTGGAGGTGGGAAATGAGTGAAATTCCAGGCACGTGGTCTCACTCCGAGTGAAAGATTTCACCTAAATAAGTAGAACAACCTGCAATGACCTACACCTCCTTGATCATTTTCAAGTTGACAGGTTTGCATGAGGGGGAAGGGTGGGTCCGAGGAAGCAAACGCGGCCGTGCTCAGCTGTACTTGAATCCAACAGCTACAAATTTGTCAGAAAATACGGAGCACAAAGCCGTAGTCTCATATAGAAGATGTAATAAGTCCTGGATCCAGGGGCACGGGCCAAGAACTTTCTTCAGAAGCCGGTTTCATACGAGAAGAACCCATTCTAGTGCCTGTTGTAGTAAAGAGACACGCGGCGCCGTGAGAGTGCCCCTTCCCTCTGTAGAATACGGCAGTCCCAGGCCCGCTCTGTGAGGACCCGGGAATTTTTCTGCTGCAATATTTCCTGCAGTTTCTGCAGCCGCAAGAGTGCATGGTTCTCCCTTCAGAATGGGAGGGGAAACTGGGAAGTCCGAAGAGAGCACGGGAATGACCCCCGCCACGCAGGCCCTGCGACCCTGGCCTCGTTTTCCTTAGCTTTTGTGGGAATGCCAGCCTTGTAAGCAGGATATACAGCAAACACAGCGTTCGAGCTCATTTTCGAGCTTTAATGCGAGGTTGCAAGTGCCTTCAAGCATACTTCTTGGTAGTGAAAAAGTGTCTGAAACCTTTCAAAACTGCTCACAGAACAGACTTCCGATTGTACGCCCTCGTGTCTCCGAACAGCTTTCTTTGTGGGTGGCGATCTTGCTTAAAGATTTGGGCAAATCATCGTATTAAGTATTTAGCCAATTGCATTTTTACGTCCAGCTATGTGATCCCAGAACATTTATCGTCTGAAACGGCACTTCCAGGCTCTTCAATTAGTCACTCGTTACTGCCACAGGCTTACGTGGACACAGGAAGCGGAAGTTTCACGTGAGCATTAAGTAGGGACCAATCCAAGGTGTGAGGAACATGGCCACGGTGTCCAGTCGCACAGCCCGGTGCCTAACGTTTTCATGCATAATCTTCAGATTTCTTGTTACTCTCACAGGGACCTCCTGCAAACTCCTAGCGCACAGCACGTACCTGAGCTGGACACGCCTGAATCCGAAATTATCTCTGTATCCCAGAGATACAGAGGGCGGGCTGCTAGGTTCTGCCTCCCCTGTCATCACTTTTTGTGTCACAGTAGACACATCTGGACAGAACCGGTTCTGTGTCATCACACGGTGTCTCCCCTCCATCACACTTGACCTCGCACACCCAGGTGCTGGCATGGTCCATCCAGGGCTCATCGACGAGGAGGAGTGATCAGACGTTTGGTTTAAAGATGTGCTGTGAGTGAGTTCTTAACAACGGAAGAAGTTCCTCCCATCGAAAGTCACAGACGAACGCAAGCCATTCGTGGTGACCGAGGTGTTGATGTGAGGACAGTGAGACGCTGGGCGAGGGGGTCACCTGCGGTGAAGAGGTGACGTCTGCAGTGAGGACATGGCTTGCACATCGAACCACCGAATTTTTTTAAAGGGCGGATTTCAGACACTCTGCAGCCTGGGCGGAAGCGTACGGAAGTGTGGGGTGACTTCGCAGAAACATGATCATGCAGTTTTGAAAATACGTGACGTACGTATGGATCTTCTTCTTTTGTTGGTTTCTGGAAAATGTCTCTTCCTGTTCACTAGCGATGGAGAGGGGAGCAGAGTTCATCAGCCCCTGCCTGGTGCCTGTGCCCACTCAGCCTGATTCCTGCCCCCTCCGGACGAGAGGGTCCCACAGGAGCCCTCCTGCCCCCTCCGGCCTCGGCCCCACAGTGTGGCCTGGGGGCTTGTCCCTGCCGTCCACTTTACATAAGCGTCCCCTCCATTCTGCGCCTTCTGGCCACGCGCCCTCCCCGGAGGAGTCAGTTCTCGTCCCAGCACCTCCCGAGGCCTGAGAGTCAGGTGGGGCAGCCCACCGCGCGGTGCTCCGGGGTGTGGGCGTCACAGCCAGGCCGCCCCGGGCCGGTCCGGGGTCCCTCTCTGACTGGCTCGCCGAGACTCTTCGTGCCTCACTCCGTCGTCTCTAACACGATGACGAGGACGGTGCGGCTGCAGGACGTTTATGATAAATAAACGCAGCAAGGGGCACGTGTCATACTTGCCATCGCTTGAGAAAACAAAGAGGCTCTTCTCCTTTACCCCGAGGACTGTTCATGGAGGAAGCCATTTGTCCTGATAGCAATTAATCCTTCAACTGTGAAACGCATGTTGCATAATTTAGTAAAAGAAAGAATCCAAAATCAAAGCGGTCTGAGATCCCGGCCGTCCCACACACGCCTTCACGTGTCCTACACGTGTGTTTTGTTTCTGTGCTGCAGAAAACGTTTGCACAAATTTACCCCCGGTCTCGGCACGGAAGGCACAAGGGCATTTCAGGTACAGCTCCAGCGCTGCTTCTGTCCACTCCGTGGCACTTTACCTGCAATGCCATTTCAAGGGTATATGCCCTGCTCTTTACACGAGATTAGGAACTCATCTAAAAGAAACGCTAAGTTCTTCAACTTTTCTAATATCTGCCTCCAATGAGCTACGTATCAATTATCCTTAGGAGCTTTTCAAATTGGATTGTTGAAAGAGTCCAGCGAGGTGGAACTGACTGCTGCCAACACTGCCCTTGGCCAGAGCGGGCGGCTGTGCACGTGAAGCGCGCAAATGGCTTCTCCTGAGAGTTCTGACGACGGAGCTGGTCCAGGGCTCCTCCTCCCAGGTACGCCATCCTGGGGCTCTCTGCACAGCATTCTCATAACCCGTCATTCTGCCGGTGGAAACGCACTGGACTAGAGGGCCATTAAAATAGCAAACAAACCCAAGTGAGAGCTGTAGTTTTCAGTTGATCCTGGATCTAGAATATCATTCAGGTTCAAGCACTGGAGCAACTATGTGGGCCATGTGAAAGATGTGTGGCAGGGAGACTTTCGTCAAAAGAGACTATTTTCAACAATCAATATTGATGAAGCACCTATAATTGGCCGTATGTCTTATTCGACTGGAATAAAGAAGAAGACTGGGACTGGCAGATCTCTGCCTGAGGTGTCAGCCGGGACAGAGACAAACATACTGTGCATGCAACCCTTTATCATTGCTTTAATGCCATTGCTAATGGTTATCAAGTGCTCACTGCGTATAAGGCCTTGGCTTCGTATTTTGGATGCAAATACAATTAAATTTTAGTCCCTTTTATCAAGGAATTAGGCATTTCATGGAGGAGACAGACACAAAAGCAGACACACAGCTGTCATTCCAAGAGCAGCACTCTCTGTGAATCCCTAGATGCCCAATATGCGCTCGACACTCCGCTAACTCTCTACAGAAGGGTCCTCGTCTGCTGTGAGTTTGTCTGCCTGCTGCTTTTCGGGGTGCACCTACAGTTAGACTCTGAGCCCCAAGGGCAAGCAGCTGCTAAAGATGTAGCTACGCAGGTCTAAAGTCCAAGAAAGGAGGCAGAGAAGTCTTGTAGCTTTTAGTAATTTGAATGCTGGCCTCGTGTCCATGCCCTATCAGGATCGAGACTCTGCTATTCTAGGAAGAATCCCAGTCATAAACCTGAATCAAACAGAACGCTGGAACTCACCCTCTTACTCATTTCCCCTACTCTGTCCCTTCAGAGAACAGGTGCCTTGATGAAGAGTCTACCCGGACCCACAGAGGCTAACGGAAAAGAGCAGATGGTCAAATAGGAAATCGCTATTAAGATGGTACATTGTAATCTAAACAGATCAATAACCAGATCAAATTTTAATGCTATAAAATCCCAGTAATGGACACTGTCAGGATGTCTAAAAAAGAGTCAAGCATATGTTATTTATAAAAAATCAATGTAATTACAAATACATATGTGGGATAAAAGAAATGGTTGGAAAATATAGAAAATTCAACGCTAACCAAAAGAAATCTAGAGTGACTGCATGAATCACAGAAGAAGTAGGTTTAAGATAAAAGGGGACAATAATGATGAAAGTAATGGTGAATTGGAAGCTAAAGCTACAGAAGTTATCCAGTCTGTACAACAGAGAGAAGATGCAGCAGAAACATAAATAAACGCAGCTGGAGTAACCTAGAGGAATGCAGGAAAGATCTCACATTCATGTCATCAGCGTCCTAGAACGAGAAAAGAGAAACCAAAATGTGCTCAAAAAGTCATGTCTGAAAATATCTCAAATTTAACAAAAGGCCGAAGCCTAGAGATTCAAGAAGCTGAATAAACTCCAGGCAGGAAAAAGAAAAATCTACACCAAATCACGTAATAGTCCAACCTCTGAAAACAAGAGAGAAGTCAAGTTCTGGAAGCATTCCGGAGCGGCAGTTAGACTACAGGAGCACACCATTCCGGCGACAGCACATTTCCCATCAGGTCGCGGAGGCCAGGAGGCAGGGCCACGATAGCTTTCAGGTGACTTAGAGAAAAAACTGTCCACCGAAAACCCATGAGGAGTTCACGGTGGGACAGGCAGGTAGAGGAGGCAGGAGGCGGTGAGCACACAACACGACATACAGGTGTCATAAGCTGTGCGCCTCAAGGTCACATACTGCCATTAACCGCTGTTACCCTGACACAGTTAAGGAAAACAGCACAAACCTGTGAGCATAGGTTTCGGGAATTAAAGGCAAATCAAGATTCTCAGACGAACAAAATGAAAAGCATCTGTTACCTGCAGACCTACAGCAGAGGAATGACGGCAGGAAGCTGTCTAACACAGAAAGGAAGTGATAAAAGAAGAAGTCTGGGAAGATCGGGAAAGGAGAAGCCACGGTGGACAGAACGCAGGAGCCATCAGACCGATGCCCTCCCGAGTTTTCTGAATTTTGGTCGCTACGCCGCTCTGCTCAGTTTTGTACGAATTTCTTGGTGTCGATGAAAGCCCACGAGCTTGTCACTGCAGAACCATTGTTTATGTTCAGGGAGAGTCTTCCTCTCCGGTTGTCATGTCTCCACCTCCTCTACGTATGCATAAATTAAAGCAGTGCATGTTATTAATGTTGACAAAAACAAGCTAAATTGAGAGGTTCCCAGCATCTCTTATCTTCTCGTGCTTCCACGAGAACCATTCAGGAAGCATTTTGATGTTTTTTACATGTTTCTCCTTACAATTCAGCTCATGTTTTACCCAAGACCAGAATTCTATAATCATCATCATCATCATCACCAAACAAGCCAAATCAAAATGGGCTTGTGTGCACTTTGACCTTGCTTGTCTTCAAATGTGTTGCTGAGCTGGGTCTTGTTGGACGTGCCCATGAAGAACCTGCCAATTCAAAGCCTGTTCTTGTATCAAGAAAAATTTCAGTTTAAACTAAAAAAAAAACAAAATCAATGCTAGCGTATTATTATTATTGGCAATTATTGGCATTCTATTACTTAATGTTACTGTACACAAGAATAATAATAACACGGAAAAAATTTAACTTACAAGGAAACTCAGCCTTTATCCCTCGATGACTCTACATCCCACAGAGGTAATGACACACTTCCACAAGAACTAATTGAGCAAATCACCAGTGAATGGCACACGATCACATACGATTGATTCCTAGTTAACCATGCGGCAGAATCAATCCCTCCTGCCATATTGGGAGAGACAGGAAGATATCACTGTTTCGTCGTCAAAGGCGCGCTACAGGAACGACACGAGAGAGAGCAGTGCTGGCCTGGGCGTGGGTGAATGCGGGATCGTCACATCCCTTCTATGCAGCTCGGTGTTTGCATTGAAGTGGCCATAAGCGACCTCTGAAGAGGTAAAGCAATTCCCTAGCTGGGATTTCCCAACCTGGAGTTCCCCAAACCGTGTTGGGTAGTAGGTGCTCCAAGGAAAAAATTATCCAATGACAAATTTGTTGACTCTCTTTGCAATTCTTTAACCTAATAAATAGCTCGGGGCATCTTGGAGTCAAGCAGCCTGTGCTTGGCTGACCCGTGACGGCTTGACTCCGTGCCAGCCTCTGGGAGTGACAAATTATACAGAAATAAAAGGTGACAGTCTTCCACTCACCCTTGCCCCACTCCAAGGAGAGGTGAGCCTTTCTGCTCTGTGGCCCATGTTCTCGGTGACGCCCAGTTGGTTTTAGGTTTCTTCGTCCTGGGCTTCCCTGGGAGGTGAGGTGCTGGAGGGTGGTTGGGAGGATGGAGGTGGACACGGACCCAACTCCATGGAAGAGCCTAAAGTCCCAGAGCCAGGGCGACACCGAAGACCACGGACAGCGTGAGGCAGGCTGCACAGAGCACGTGCTGCGGCCGCCTCCCCAGAGGGGCAGCAGCACCCAGAAAGGTCAAGTCTAGCTCTTGACAGCGGTGACAAGCTAACAGGTATCGGAGACCATGGCAAGGTAGAGTCATGGCAGCTTCTAGAAAGTTGGTTGGGGTTCTGGTCAAGCCGACAGAAGCAGAAACGACACCTTACGAAGGAGCCGCACGCGGGTTTCCTGCGCGTCTGTCAGGCAAGGACCGAGCTGGATTGAATTCGATGCAGAACAGATCAGGACTCGGGCCACACGTGACACCCGTGACCTCCCACACGCAGCTCAGGCACGTTTTCCCCTCAGTGGCTACTCGTGGTTTTCCCGTCACGCTTTCTTTCCTGATTTATTGTATTTTGCTCTCCATTCGGAGACTTCCCTCTTTCTTTCCTTTCATGTCATAGGTGTCGGGGGCTAACGCTGGGTTATGCACGCGTCCTGTTGTTCTGAATACGCGTGTGCGTGTGTGTTTGCGTGTTTTAATGTTATGCATATGGGGTTGCACTTCGACGGGGCAGTAAAGAACACATCGTATTCTTATTCATAACTCTTCTTACGCAAAATTATGCTTTTCAATCCTGGTCTTACTATAGTGTGCGCCCGTAACTTGCTTTAGACTTGTGTGGAGTACCCGATGCGTGCGTCAGGCACGTCTAATACTCCATTACTCTGGGCTGCCTCCACCTGCCCCAGCACCAGGTGATGCAGCGAGGGGAGTCCTCACACGCGTCCCAGAAAGAACACAGGGTGGGTCTTGTTTCCGGCAGATTTTAGGTGACAGGGCCCATGAGAATGTTAGAATTCACAGTCACTAAGAGACTAACATCGGAACTCTCGTAAAAGTTTCTATTTCCCAGTATCCTACCAATGTTTGTAATCATTGGGGCTTTATTGATCCCGGTGGGATGTATCTTGCATTGTTTAACCGTTATTTCTCTGATTACCTGTGAGAGAGCAGCTTCCCACACGCACTTGCCTTTCATGTTGTCTAGTGCCACTGAGTGCTAGGGGAGCGGGGAGGGTATGGAAAAGTGTTCCACATTTTTCTAATGTTTTCAGTATTTCTTTGAATGTTCTATATATTAATCAATAGCTTATGCGTGTGTCTGCATTGTTTTGTTTCATTTAAAAATTTGTTTTCTACCCTAAGGTCCTAAAATGTTCCTTCACATTAAAGATGATTAATCCTACACTCTTCTTTCTAAATAGAAGCTTAGGACCATTCTTCCCAATCTTTGCCATGTCATGATGCACCAGGAAGTCCTATTGGCAGATTCAGAGGGAAGCGACACTTCAGGGACACCGCTGACACCAGCTGCTGCCACCTCTCACGGAGTGCAGAAAACGTCCTCATTTCAGACACGTGCGGGCATGGCGATGGGCCACTCACGACTGTAGCCGACTCTCAGTTCCCTCTTTCTCTGCTTCCGTCCCTGCCGTCCCGGCATCGCCTGGAGTTCCGTCCCTGCCGTCCCGGCATCGCCGGGAGTTCCGTCCCTGCCGTCCTGGCATCGCCGGGAGTTCCGTCCCTGCCGTCCTGGCATCGCCGGGAGTTCCGTCCCTGCCGTCCCGGCATCGCCTGGAGTTCCGGTCTCCACCGTCCTGGCATCGCCTGGAGTTCTGGTCACCACTGTCCTGGCATCGCCTGGAGTTCCGTCCCTGCCGTCCTGGCATCGCCTGGAGTTCTGGTCACCACTGTCCTGGCATCGCCTGGAGTTCCGTCCCTGCCGTCCTGGCATCGCCTGGAGTTCCGTCCCTGCCGTCCTGGCATCGCCTGGAGTTCTGGTCGCCGCCGCTAGCCAGTGCTGGCTGGTGCCGTTGTTGCTGTTCTGTTTGTGCGGAGAGGGTTAGCAATCGCCTCCCTAGGGGCATGGGAGGCCGGGACAGGGATGGAGAAGGTGCCCACCTAAAACCTGCACCTCTCCCCGCCACCACCCTGCCCCCGGAGAACCGTTCCCCTCACTTGGACCCCTCACCTTCTGCTGCCCCCGGCACTTTTTCTCCACAGTTTTACGTTAGTTCTGCAGGCAAAATGTTGAGATCAGACAAGGGCACGAGCGCCTGATTCGCAACCTTTCCACAACAGAGAACCTGGTTAGAGCCCATATGCCCTTTCCCCGTTGTGTCTCCCCGTGCTTCCTCGCGTCTCACTAAAACTGCCTAATCCAAGTTTATTCATGGGCTGCGTTCTCCCTCGGCATGCTGCCCCCGTCCAAACAACAAGGGAAAAATCACAGCCAGACGGTCAGTGTCTCCATGAAATGCCTACAAAGGCACCTTGAGCGCAGGTCTGGGAGGAATTCTAAGAAAAACAGTAAAGCACGTGGCTGCTACCACACAGGACGAGCCCGATGCAGTGACCATGCCATTCATGCGTGTGTACCCCTAAAAGCCGTCGTAAACATGAGGGTGACTAGTAAACATGAACTGAAAACAATCTCCCCCGGACGACCCCGTATAAAAGGCCAAATAAATTCGATCTTTCAAACATCACACGTCAGCTTGTAGGTTCTTTGCCCGCCCTCCAGCCCGGAAGGGGGACTGCGGGGTCGCATGAACACCCCCGACTTCCCTTCCTGGAGAAGGGGTACACCTTGCCTTTGATCTGACAAACGACAGCTCGGCCTTTGCTGTCTTCCGGACAGTCTCGTTACGATCGCCCACGACCTTCCTTGGGTCATACTTCCCCAAACTTGACATTTTCAATAAAACTAAGGTCATGTTTTCTTCTATTAAAATCATTTTTCCTATTTGCAGGGCCACTGTGTGGAAACGTGCGCTCGTTTTCCCTAAGACGTTGGGTAGTTAACACATTGCGTACCGCATAGAAGTCTCTATGCGCATTCAAAGACTATTCAAATGACCAAAATACAGTGTAACTGCAATGCTTTATGGGTTCGTGCAATTATATAGCTTTTCGTAGATTGACCTCACGGTTTCCACCAATGAGATGGCTTCATTCGACGTGGACAAGACAGTGTGTTGACATCTAAGGTCCATAACAGATGGCGCATGGAAAAACGAGAAAACTCGTGAGCGGCACGAAAAGTGTGTGCTCCCAGGACGTGTCCTACTTATCAGAGCCTCCCTGCTCGGTCGGAGAGCTCCCTTGGGGGTGACTGCCCGGCGCAGAGCAGGACGAACAGAGGGTCCCAAGTGTCCATCTAGAAGCTACGGATAGAGCCTAAGTGCACGTGGGAGGAGGTTCATTTTCGCGGGGAGACACACGCGACGTACCAGGTGCAAACCAAAGTCGGTTTCAAGCAGCGTGGTGACGTCATCACGTTTGCGTGTTGTGTTTTAGTCAGTTCAGGCAGCTACACCAGAAATGCACAGCGTGACTCCACCCAGAACTACCCACTTCCAGCAGGTGTGGAGGCTGGACATTGCAGATCGGGGGCCGCAGGGTCCGGATCTGGTTGAGAGCTCTCTTCCTGGCTTCCTCACGTGGGTGGGAGAGCAAGCCTGAGGGTCTTCACTTCCTCACGAGGTCACCCATCCCACCACGAGAGACCCCCTCCATGACCTCAGTCAGACCCACCCACCTCCCCGAGTCCTCCTTCCCAGCTACAGTCACATTGAGGTCTAGGACGTCAGCGTACGAGTTTGGGGGCGGGGCGGGGGGACACAGACACCCGTTCCCCAGCACTGTGAGCGCCTAATGTGAAAAACGTTTCAATCGTGCCAAGAGAGAGCCGATACCTTAGCCGCGTGGGAGAATAGGTTATTTTAGTGACTTTTTCATTCCTAATTAAATCACCGTATTAGTTACCTACTGCTGCGCAACAGCCGTCCCAAATCTATCGTCCCAAAACGATGGATTCCTGTTTTCCACAGAGGCATTGGTCAGCTGGGCAGGTCTTGCAGTCTTGGCGGACTTGGCTGTGGCCTGAGCTCACCCCTTGCCTGCGGTCAGCTGCTGGTTACTTGACTCGGCCTGGTCGAACACACGTGTCCGGTAGTCGAATGGGCACCGGCTGTGTCTGGCTGATGCATCTGTCATCGCCAGCAGGCTGGCCCACGTGTGTTCACTTGGAAGAGGAGAATTTGGAGACAGGGGGACGTCCAGTCTCAAAACTGGAGTAAAATGACTTGTCCCACCTTTCGTTGGTCAAAGCAACTCCCAGCCAGCTAAAATTCAAGAGGCAGGAAAACACTGGACCTCTTTGGGAGGGCACCACTGTCACACGTCACAGTGTCACGGATATACGGAGGCGTATGATCGCGGTCTTTTTCGCAAACTGTGCCACATGACCTGCTTTACACGTGACAATTCCCTTCGTTTGCTAGGCTGCCTATGCCGCCCTCACACAGAGCAAGTATTTGCAGGTGTCCACAGTATTTGTGTGTATGTGGCATGAAAGCAGAGACAACTCTACATTGTGTCTCCTACACGCAAACCTGTTTCTCGATTTTTGTTCCACGACTAGTGGCATTACCATCGGCTAAGATAAAGCCGGGTCTCGCTCCCGTGTCCCGCTCCCGTGTCCCTTGCCACACCACCCTCTTACTGATTTCGGACACGATGGCCTGCGATCGCTCTAATACTCCTCCTGTCATCCTTCCCCCGCTGACGTGACTTTGGCCGAAGCCCTCAGCACCTCTCTTCCGGAGCTCCTGAAAGAACCTCTTGACTTGGCTTTCCAAGCACATGGCCGCTCCCTGCAGTGCACCTCACGCTCCTCTGCCTCGTATCTTTCCCAGGCACAGTCCTGTCGTGTCACGATGCCACCTGCAACTGTTAATGGCTCCCTTGAGACTGCCGAGAGCAATTTAAATTCCTTAGCAGGGCCATGCGTTCCTGCGAGCTCTGGAGACCGTGAGCGTATCGCACGGGGTGTTAATCTCAGTCGCCTCCTCCGTAAACCTGGGTTGTCGTACGGCTCACTCATCTGGGTGTGCACGTGGACTCAATCGTGTATGCGTGCAAGTGCAGTCCCTCCAAGACACGCACATTTCTTTAAGGCTTATGCACATGCAGAGCTCTAATGTATAAAATGTTTTTAAAAACAGACATTTTCAAAGCACAAAATAAAACTGAACGTAATTAGAAATCGTGTTTTCTCCCTAATTTGCACACCCCTTTGGGACCGGCCCTGGAGAATAGGGTGGCTCCTTGCCGTGACAGACACGGGGCTGTCCGGGGAAAGGCAGCCATCAGCGCCTCCACGTGCCATACGAGGTGGCGGGCTGCTTTGCGACAGCCCTGGGGAGCCCCTCCGCGGAGACGCACGGTCCCGTCTGCAGGGTCACCTCTCGTGGCCGCCGGCCACCCCGTCTCCACGGCGGTTCCCGGCATCGATCTAACAGCCTCTCCGGCTAAGTCCTGGTTCATATTGGCGCACGTTTTGCTCTCGCTCCTCACGGGCGTTTCTCGTGAACATGTGACTCTGCGTATTTATAGTTGATCGCCCAGCCCCTCCCTCTAAAATGCTATTTTCGTAATCATGTCACCACCAAGACTGTTTTATCGCTCATACAAATGTGATTTCTCTGAGCCAGTACCATAAACACGCATTTCTCAGGACTGTCATCGCCTTACTGTGAGCTACCGGTGTCTCATGATGACGCTGAACCTCGTGTCACTGAGTATAGGTAGACCGGCCTGAGAAATCAGCAGACAGAAGCCCCCTGCTTTCTGGACGGCCATTCCCCGTGAGAAGACCTGCTCTGCTCAGGGTGCTCCCGCCGGACACTGTGTGTACGGGAGACCCCCAGTCTCCCCTAAGACAGTGATGCTCGCCGTCTCCATGAGGCCCCTTGTGTGGTCAAGGTCAGTGAGTTTGCAGCCAGTGTGATGGTGTCAATCTGTTGCTCCCAGTCCTCCATATGTGACCACTGATTCGTCAAGAATAACTGTCCAGAAGAACCAGAGAAGGCGGCAGGAGAACTCGGCCGTCCGAATTAGGCTGACCGCTTGCCTCTCGTAAACAGAAATCCCTAAATGGTTAACTCAGCTGTTTAGCACTTCATTTCTCAAATCCAAACCCTTTCTCTCCCTAGTGAGATTGGAATTGTCCCGAGCGAAGTCCGTCACGATCACGAGGGACCCTGCAGAGGCTCCAGCCCAGCGCGCGCACCAAGGCCTTTCGGGAAGGGCAAAGCCCACGTCTTCGAACACGGCGTCTTCCCCACCCGGCTGGGCGGCTGTAGCAGGTTATTCTGCCATCGAAACCAGGCAGCCTGCTCACGGGCACCAAGACAATCTGCCACGAGCATTTGCCAAATAAAAAAGACATTTTTCAAGTATTAGCCTGACTGCATAAACCCCCCGGCGGTTTCCAAAGGCTCTGAGCGTCCCTCCGAACGGCCATGCTCCGTCTTAACAGCGCGTCCGGCCTCGCCCCCACTGTCCTCTCCCTGCCTCCCGCCTCTGTTCTCCGACATCGAGCATCTGAATCTTGTTCCTTTATGTTTCCCCTGGCTGGACCTGTCCTTTTTTTCTTTTTTTTTTAAAATAAAAACACACACTTTTTATTGTTAGACTTAGTGAGGTGACGTCGGTTAACAAGCATCACAGGTCCCAGGTGTGCAATTGGACGGCGCATCGTCTGTGTGCTGGTTGTGTGTTCCCCACCCAGGGTCCGCGCTCCTCCCACCTCCGTCGGTCGGAGCTGTCTTTTCTTAGATCTCCACGTGGACTTCTATTCTCACCCCTTACTCACACCTTCTATGAAAAGCTCCCAGCCTCCAGGATCCTCTTTTTAGGGAACCTATTGTAATTGCTCTTCCAATGGATTGCTTGCCGGTCTCCGTTCCCTAGCCGCCGTACTCCCCTCAGACACTTCAGAATTTTAACTTCATAAAGACATGAGCAGCTGTTCCCCGGAATTTACCATAATGCTCAGCATATAGTAGATGCTCAATAAATGTTTAATGAGTGACTATCTAAATAATCTCTAAGATGTACATACGTTGATATTTTCTCCCATATTAATAACCACGATATGTTTATTGATTGCCAAAAAGTCAAGACTAGGAAGAAAACCATAAACCTAAATGAAAAAACAAGCAGGTAACGTCACCCACCAGAGAGAGGCTCTTCATCCTGAGGACATGCCGAGCCGTCCCTTGTGCTCTGTCAGGTCACAGAGTCTGGCCTAAGTGGTATTCCGTGAGCGGGGCTGGAATTCCTGCTCTCCCCACGGCCGCCCAGCCCAGGAGTGTCCCCGCAGATGAGTTCTCCTACTTGCATGCAGCGCTTCACGAGCTCTGGCAGCGGGGGACCCCGGGGCAGCCCCCTGGAGTATTGCTTTCAATCATCGACCTCACGTCAATCCATAAAGGCGGGGCTGTTCTCTGCAGACAGCAGAGCTGTGCGGGGATGAACCTGTGTGGTTTGCAAACCCAGTCAGTCACAGGAACTAACCTTCCCCTCACACGCAGGTTCACGTGTTCGTACCTGACTCACACGTGTGCCCATTTGGTTCTTTCAGACCAGACGACGTGAGACTCCAAAGGAGAGCACACGTGCACTCAGGGTGCTCACGGGCTCGGGCGTCTGCCACAAAACGCCAGATTGTGGAGCTGAAGCCGCAGAAAGTGACTTCTCACGGCTCGGGAGACTGAAGCCCCCCAGTGGCGTCTCACCTCATCTTCTGGAATGTTCTCGCATGGTCTTTCCTCTACGTACAGCCTCCCTGGTGCCTCTGTGTGTCCTAATCCCTTCTCGTAAGGACACCAGTCGGGCTGAATTCGGGCCCACACGGGCCACCGCACCCCGACTTAAGCACCGCTTTAAAGGCCCGACCTCCAAATACAGTCGCGTTCCAAGGTGCGAGGGGTTAAGGCCTCGCCGTGAGAACTTTGCGGGATGCAATGCGGTCCCCGAGCAGCGGACACCGTGGCTTCCTCACTTAAATGTGGGCACCGGCGCTGTGCAGGATCAGGTCCCCCCCTGCTGTCCTCTGCGGGTGCCCTGTCTTGTAAGTGGGCCCACACCCCATTAAGTCCATCAAAGAGGGACCCTCTTGCGAATTTCAAAGGGGCCTTGTTCCTCAGAAGATCTCTACGGGGTGTGGGGAAGCCGGGAGGGTTGGCTTGCCTGAGGACTTCAAACAGAGGCGCCCACCGCCTTGCAGCTGAATTTCCTGGGAGCACGGCTCTCCCCCACACTCATTAGACAGACTTCTTGGGCCGAAACGCTGCCGCTCGGCCTGGAGTCCTGGCCAGAGTCAAGAGGCTGCTGTGTGACGGTAGGAAGGACTTCCAGGAGACGCTGCTTGTAATAGGCCCACAGGGACCTCTGATGCGACACCACAGACGCTCCCAGGGGACTCAGACTCTGTCCTGCGAGTGTCACGAAGGCAGGGACAGGCCCCGACACTCTTGTGCTCTGAGGTGATGAGTCAGCCTCTGGGAGCACTGGGCCGTCGGAGGAGCGGGCACGAGCAGCAGGGTTTCCTGCAGTTTACAGCAAGCAGCCCCCCACTGGCGTCACCCCTGAGTCAGGCTGTCAGTCACCCCTGAGTCAGGCTGTCACGAGTGTCAGATGTCGGTACTCTGTCCATGGGAGACAGTTTCATGAAAACTTACTGTCATCACGATGGCTTACGGGAAGGGCCGAGGAGCCTTTGTCAGAGGAATGTTTTGTAAATACACATTCTCGCTACATACGAGAAGAAAAACCCCCAAGCCAATGGGGTAGCTCCTTTAAATGAAAATATCAAATGCTATTAAAGCCCAGATCTTACTGGAGGAGACATGTGCACCCCTGGCCAGCGCTGGCATAAGGGCTGAATGCGTCTGAGTATGTGTCCTAGAGATAGAAAGCTCCGGAAAGTGCACTCCTGATTCCCCAAGTCCATATAAATCAAGAGACGTCTCGGACAATGCTTCAAACGAATGTGGTGACGAATGGTTTTGGTTGGTATTCTCGTGGCTTTGTTTGGCTTTATTCCCAGTCCACGAGGGCCTGACGCTTTCGTGAAATGCACTAAAACATGAGCTATTAGAAAGACGAAATAAAACTAAAGATAGAGAAAAGACTCCTTCAGTTTTATTGCTAAATTAAACAGACATTAAATGTCTTGGCTACCAAAGTTTCCAACTTTCCGCTCAATGTCTGTGTTTTCCTTCTTCTGTCCTGGAGACCAACAATTCACCTGGGAAAACAGGGCAGCTGCGAGTTCAGCGTCGATAGAACCTTCGTCAAACACGTGGTGACGGGAGGGGACTGACTCCGGGTGGGGAGCCCACAGCGCAGCACGTAGACGCTGCGCTGCAGAGCTGCACGCCGGCACCCGTGTGATTTTTCCTAACCGGTGTCACCCTGATAAATTTAATAAGAAAAGCACAGGTGGCCTCAGTCCAAGCAGCCAAATGCCACTGTTGTCAGGAAGCACAACGAGCGGACCTACACGTACGGTGCCTGCGTGAAGAGTTACAAAAGGTTAATTCTCTTCAGAAGACTCAGTTTCGTAATGGTCTTTAGTGTCATTGTGTGTTGTTGTTCTTGGTTGTTTTTGCTGATCATGGCAAACACGTTTGAGACGTCGTTTTTGTTTCATTTAAAAGCTGTAGTTCCATTTGCATTTATTTCACTGATTTCAGTTTGGCGATTTTTAAAAACAAGTCCCCTGAGTTCGAATTCAGACACCCAACAAGTCTCCCCACCTCGCGCACTTCCAAGTCAGGAATTGTCCTGCAAAGTCGAGATCACGTGAGAGAAAATAAGTGATTTTTCTGACTTGTATAAACTTCTGAATCTGGAAGAATAAATTAATGAAAAGATGGATGGGGGGCTGCTGTGTCCAGACCTTCTAACATCTCTGCAAATCAGAAATGGTTCCTCCCCCACATTTCTCCGAACGTAAAGACCAGAACAATCAGAGAAGCCCTGAGCGTGACTGGGAGCGCTCCATGGCCTCTGCGTTTGACTCCAAATCCTGGCTGACCCGCGAATTTGGAGAGTAAACTGGAGGAGCGTTCACACCTGTGCCCATCGAGGCAGTGAGCCACGCGCCGTCCTCAGTGCCCTGTAGGCGTGCCTATTCTCTGATGCCCCGAACAACGACGGGCCGCGCGGAATGACCAGAGTTCGGCCAAGTGCCAGACACGGTTCTCACGAGAAGGTGAAATTGCAACGGAGGGGACTGCACCGTACCCCTCAGCGTGAGTGGTCTGCACCAGGGACACACGCAGCACCGCATTCCCAGGACGAGGGGCGGGGGGAAGGTCACACGGTGACAAGTGCGCGTGGCGTTGCCCGAGGGAAGCGTTGCGGCCCCGCCGAGCGCATTGAATTTCATGCACGAACACCAGCACATCGCAACTGAGACGGCGCCGGAGAGTGAAAGTTCCGGAACCAGAGGCACAGCCGCAGCTCAGCTGAAGGAAGTTTACTTTCTGGCTCTCTGCTCGAGTGACAGAGAGCGCCTCCCCCGCCCCCCAAATCGGTGCTTAGGCACCAGCGGAGACCGGTCACCCCAACCTCCGGGCTTCAGATCATCTCTGCTCGCGTCCTCTGCTTCTCGCTCTCTCGGGCCGTGCTCTGTCTCGGGGGGCTGTGTGCTCT
>PVJL010012396.1:21580-37619 GCA_004026885.1 Lyroderma lyra | reverse complement strand
CCTACCTGCTCAGGAATCGGGGCCTCCTACCTGCTCAGGAACCAGGGGCTCCCTACCTGCTCAAGAACCAGGGGGGCCTCCTACCTGCTACAGAGGCAAAGCTGACACTAGCACCCTCTCTTTAGGCCTCTGGGAATCTGTCGGCAGCTCTCCTGTGAGCCAAACTGCCGAGAGGGTCCTTCCCTGGCGGCTGTGCCCCGGCTGCGGGAGTCCTCGGTCCCCCTGCTCCTAATGGCCTTTGTGTTTCAGAGCTGAAGTCTAGTGCTCTTGGTGCCAAAGGCTTAGCTGAGGCCCCCAGTCCTGGCCACTTAATGTCTCTGCTGCACCCCGTGTACTCAGGTAGTGGTGTTAGCTGTACACGCATGTCCTCTGTGTGGCCCCCAGGACCAGCACAGGGATGGCACACACTGGGTGGGGGCGGGGACGACTGCGTAGCCTGCACGGGGCTCTGCCTTGATGGGCATGTTCTCAGCAATGCGCATTGTCCCAGGAGAGGGAGAGGCCACCACGCAAACCGGCACTCTCCAAGATGGTGTGCGTCTTTATGGAAGTACTAGTTATGCTTAATATGTTTTGTTAATGGTTATGTAGCTGTCAAGCAAATTCCATTACTTCTTATTACATCATTAGAGACCATTAAAACGGCATTAGCGTGCTGATGTAATTATGCCAGCAGACGCACCACGACCACAGTTATGACTTTATAATCTAATCATGGCTGTCCGCACTGCTGATGGATGCTCAGTCAGGTGGGCGGTGCCAGGGGAACCTGCTCCACAGTGAGGCGGGGACCGGCGTCCGCTCTAACAGCTCAGCGGAGCCTCTTGCCCAGCCCCACATGGGCCTGGATCAGCTGAGGGCGCCTGGGAGGACAGCCTAATTCTGTGATCAATCTTCATGTGTCCTCGTGATGCAAGAAGCACTTGAGTTCCCATCTGTGCGATTTGCTGAATTGATGAAAATGCGGAGTTCTTGTTTTCCAAGGCCGTTACTGAGGAGGCGGCAGTGGGAATTCACAGCCCTGACACTTTTCATTAGGTCTCCTGTGCACAGTGCTGGGGCGGGGTGGGGGGGCAGGGAGGGCCAGCCCAGCTCAGCTCCATCCTGTAATGGTCTCAGCATTGCCACGGCTCCTCTCTCCCTGCTGCTCATGCCCTGCACCCTCACCTACCTGCATACCTCCCTACACATGTGAGAGAATCTGGGAGTTTGGAGGCTCCTGTAAGCGCATTTCAGTGTCTTGGGGCTGAACTGTGATTATTTGCCCCCTCGTCTTATCTCCCTGATTTATGAAGACATTTAATACAAGTAGGAGGAAGAGTCAGAATGGCCTTCAACTCACTGGGTTGACCCCTCTGGCTTGCTTTGTAGCCCACATGATTACAACATTCTGGATAATTTGGTGTGCATGCCAGGGCAGTGCAAATTAACAGGGGTAGAGATTATGCTCAGGGTAAATGAACATTGCTCACAGCCAAGAGCCTCCCTCCAGCAGTAAAGCCTGGAGCCAACAGGAGGGGGCTCAGTAGATCATGTTGGCACTCCTACTTAAGGTTTCTGCTGCCTGCAGATGCTGGTGCAGAGGGGGATGCTATCACCTTGCTCTACCTAGGTTCAGGACTTTCCCTGGGATGCCACCTCAGGAGGGCAGAGAAGGAAGGCCCTGTTTTTCAGGAAGCCTTCGTTTCTTGGGCAGGAGCCCTGGGTGTGCCCTGTTTACATGCTACAAGATCGCCAAGTGCTGGCCTATAGGGTGAACTGAAGCTCTTGGCTCTTCCTCATTTCCCACCTGGACACTGGCCCTGTGTTTGTGGTTCCAAGTTGGAACATGTACCAAGGCCGGGTAGGTACTCTCGGAAATTTAGCAGCTTGGGGGTCCAGAGAGACAAAATCCAACCAAGGAGCAAAACAGTGTTCAGCACCCAGAAGGTCCTAAGGAGCAGGGTGGACCATGCAGACCGGAAACCTGGGTCCCAGCTCAGGACAGAGGCTCCCACCCAAATACTCCCTGAGAAAGACAGGGTGCAAGGCAAGCCCTTCCTTAACGCCAGGAAGAAATATAAGCAAGCCACAGACAGATTGAGAGAATGTCTCAATACATTTGCATTAATACAGGCAATATATACATACATATCTTTCTGTTCATCTGTCATCCATCCATCCATCCTCTTATCTGTCCATCCTTCCATTGTCCATCCATCCATGCATCATCCATCCATTCATTCGTTGTCCATCCATCCATCCATCCATCCTGTTGTCCATCTGTCCATCCACCATCTGTCCATCTGTCATCCATCCATCCATCCTGTCATCCATCCATCCATCCATCCGTCATCCATCCATCCATCATCCATCCATCCATCATCCATCCATCCATCCGTCATCCCTCCATCCAACCATCATCCATCCATCCATCATCCATCCATCCATCATCCATCCATCCATCATCCATCCATCCATCCATCCATCCGTCATCCATCCATCCATCCTGTCATCCATCCATCCATCCATCTATCATCCATCCATCCATCATCCATCCTGTCATCCGTCCATCCATCCGTCGTCCATCCATCCATCATTCATCCATCCATCCATTGTCCATCTATCCATCATCCTCCATCCATCATCCATCCATCCATCCTGTTGCCCATCTATCCATCCACCATCCATCCATCTGTCATCCATCCATCCATCATCCATCCATCCATCCGTCGTCCATCCATCCATCATCCATCCATCCATCCATTGTCCATCTATCCATCATCCATCCATCCATCCTCCATCCATCCATCCGTTGTCCATCTATTCATCCACCATCCATCCATCTGTCATCCATCCATCCATCATCCATCCATCCATCCGTTGTCCATCCATCCGTCATCCATCCATCCATCCTGTTGTCCTTCTATCCATCCACCATCTGTCCATCTGTCATCCATCCATCCATCCTGTCATCTGTCCATCCATCCAGTGCCATCCATCCATCATCCATCCATCCATCCGTTGTCCATCCATCCATCCATTGTCCATCCATCCATCCATCATCCATCCATCCATCATCTATCCATCCATCCATTGTCCATCCATCCATCCATCATCCATCCATCCATCTTTCCATCATCCATCCATCCATTGTCCATCCATCCATCATCCATCCATCCATCCATCATCCATCAATCCACCCTGTTGTCTGTCCATCCATCCATCCGTCATCCATCCATGCATCCTGTTGTCCATCCATCCATCCATCATCCATCCATCCATCGTCTATCCATCCATCATCCATCCATCCGTCACTATCTGTGACTGCCAAATATGCCTTGGTCATCTTGTTTCTAAGTCAAGAGGATCTAGCACCTGAGACTTGTCTTTATCTAAACTGAGTACAATAATGAGAACTGTAGTCATATGTGTTATGTTCATTGTAGAGTGTAGTCTTAAAGGTTGACTTGATACAAATAATCCTGTGTTGTAAACAATCTGTTATAATCAATTGTAGAAAAAAAAACAACACTAAAGCTCCTGTGCAGAATAGGACCCAAAGCCGAGACCAGGGTATTGTTAGTGGAGATGGCATTTGAATGTACAAGAACCCTCAAGGTTCAAAAGAAGAAGACGGCTGAGGTCACATGTGGCCAAGTAGCAGGAGCCTGGCTTCTGGTGAATGAGCCTTGGGAAGGAAGGGAGGCAGGAGTCAAGCTCAAAGGATGTCACAGATTTTGGATATGGTGACTTTGTCCCCACTAACTGTGTCTCTGCTATTTTTGAGACAGTTGTTTTCATTTCTCCGTGTCTTGAGCATGGTCTCAGTGCTCAGTTGATTCACACTCTGATGTATTATACTTTTCTTTGCCTCATTCTTATCATGGGTGCCTTTTTAAATGATTTCATCATAAACACTGACATAGGCAGAATAAAGGGGAGGAATGGCAGGTGGAGGTGGTTCGGGCAGGTGGCATCCCTAGCTGCATCAGGGTCTGGAGAGATGTAGGGGCATCACCCGTGACTCAGCAGCTGCATTCCCCATGAAAGTTCTTGGTCCATGGAGCACCCGAAGAATGGCCCATGACAGCATGGAGTTCCCAAAAGCATGAGGAGGCTTAACGAACAGCAGACGTGGTGGAGTTGTTCTCAGCAGTATGGTTTTGGGTAGGTGGATCCATGCATGTTGGTAAGATTCTAAGGCCTGAGCAAGCAAAGCCCAGCCCCTGGACTGGGGGACAACTTGAACTCCAGAGCCCGTCCCCAGGTAATGGCGGGACCCTCCAGTGATCACAGGGGGGACCACTGTACTGCAGGTGTGCCCACAGCTCTGCACCCTGGGAGCCTCCACTGTGCACATGGTGTCTCTTCAGGCTGTGCGTGGGGCTGGCAGCATGCCTGCCTCCCTGTGAGCTGCCGCAGCCATCCTGCCCGTCACAGGGCCCCAGCCCAGAGCTGTGTGTCTCCCATGTCCGAGGAGAGAGAGATACGAGGGCGTGCCAGGGTGTCCAACGGCGGGCTGGGCGGGAGGCTGAGGCGCTCAGACAGCAGGCCGCACAACGTGGCCCTGGCCACCGGCTTCCCCACCCAGCTTCCCCTACCCCTCCTGCCTGCCCACCCGCCTCCTGTATTTGTTTTTCTTTTAGCTTCAGCGCAGTTCCTTCTTAGTAGCCTAGCTTATCTTTCAAGAAATGAAGTAAGGGGACTTCTCTGGACATTTTGGCAAGAGAGCGAGGGTGGAGGTGGGGACTCTGGGGGACCCTGGTTACCAGGGAGCCACTTAAGGCAGAATTTAAAGACTGTAGGTGGGGACCCAGGGTCAGCATCCTCCACCTCCTTCTGCCGCCCACAGCTGGTCCTCTCCCCGGACCTGGTCCCTTTGAGGAGCATGTTCTGTGGAGCACCGTCTGCGGCTGCGGCCCATCGGCCCTTGAGATCCGACCCGGAATTCCTGCTCTGTTTGGAGGTCGCTGTGCATGTGACACGCAGTTTCTAAACCGCATGAGATCGTCAGGTGCCTCAGATCGTTGAGAAAGTGATGTGTTTTTCAAAATCATGTTCAATAAAGTGTTCAAAATGCTTTGAAATTTTTTGGTAATTCCTGTCTTCCCAGTTACTTTATGGTGAATGGTTCTTAACGACTTTGATAAGTCTTTAAGTGGTTCCTGTCAAGATTTAAAAAATACCAGTCTCTTTCCTTTCTGCTTTTGATTCATTCTGCTCCTTTGGGAACCAGATACTGAAATCCCTTTCCATAACACTGTTTTCCCTTGCAGGAGTGTCTGCGCGTTATTTTGGGGGTTGGCTTGATGTGGATTTTTATAAGAGCACCGCCGTGTGTTTTCGGTAGATTTACTGGGAAATGGGGACAAAGTCACAGTGTCAAAGTCACATGTGGGGTGTGTTGTGTGCATGTCGTCGGTGCTGTGCACACACTTGCAGGGACGGCACTGTGTGCTGAGTTGGCCCTGAACGTCTCTCTGAATGATCTCTTGTAGTATTGTGGGACCAGCCGTGACCTTCAGTGTGAGTGCCAATGTCCAGAACGTGACAGCTGCGGATGTGGCGAAGGCAGCAGGTAAGGCATTTCGACGCAGCTGTGCGCAAGCACCGACACACACACTGTAGCCAGGGGGTAGAGAGGACAGCCCCCCCCGGCACCCCAGTGTTAATGGGAGAGACAGTGAGGGAGCAGTGGGCTCAGCCACCTTGACCGGAGCCTTCTGTCGCCGTGCACCATGGCCAGGCTTCGGGTGGGTAACGCCCCCCCCCACACTCTGTCCAAGGTAAAGAGGCTGGTGGGCGGGAGGCAGTGACCAGTACCGGCGGAACAAGGGTGGCTTCGTTGCTGCCTCTGCATTTCGTACCAGGCGACAAGCACTGGCTGCACCTCAGCGCATCGCCTGCCATAGCACAGGATGCCGGTCCCCCTAGAGACAAGGGACTTGCTCGTGGCGTCCCGTTTAGAGCCCAGCTCGCGCACCTGCTGAGTGATCCCGGGTCCGTGACTGGCGTTTGTCACTGAGTGAAAAACACAAAGCCCACTGGCTGGGGTCTCAGAGAACAGGAAGTGCTGGGTACAGTTGGCGGCGGCCTCAACGTCAAGTGTATGACTTCAGCTGACACCTGTAAACGCACCGCACCGCCTTTCTGTGTCGTGAGAGCACAGGATGTCCCAGAACCTGGGTCGATGACTGTCACCACTGTGGCACGACTCAGCCGTTAGGACCCTTTCATTGTTTGTGTCATTTGTAGATGTGGCCGGATGTGCGGTGACCCCAGACACAGCAGAAATGATGCTTCACTTTGGCCAGTGCTGTTCTTACAGCAGGAACAATTTTTCAATGAAATTTGCATCTCTTTTTCAAATGTAAAATGTGGCAAAATATTTTGGTTGGCTGACAGATTTGAATATTCATTTCTCATTAACAGAGATGTCACTGTATTGACACCCTGTGATCCTGGTTTCTTTATCCAGTAAAAGTAGCTGCGATGTCGCATTAATGGGGAAACTGTCTGTTTCGCTGTTAGATTTTACTAGCAGGGCATCTTGGTGCCCTTCCTAAGGCTTATTTGCTGAACGTGGTGATTTGGGAGCCAAGTATTTCTGGTTAAGGAAGAATCTATTGCAAGGTTACTGCACTTGGGAAACCTAACCGATCTAAGCTCCGTGGCGAGCGGCCTGGCCCAGGCATGTCTGTGCCGTGGTTCATCGTGAGGGGGAGCTCGGGGTGTAGCTCGCCGAGTGGGGGAGGAGCACAGAGCAACTGCACCGCTGCGTGTGGTCCTGGGAACGCAAGCCAGGACGCAGGACGCTGCATGCTGACGCTGCCCTGGCGGCGTGCCTGCTGTGCTGACGGCCGGGTCCCATGGCCACTGGCTCTTTCCTTCCCCACACCGCCTCCATGCACAGTCCTGGGCCCTCCGCTAAGGGGCCAGGGAGTGTCCGTAAGACCAGATCGGTGGTCAGTTTGTATGCAGAAACGCACTAACCCTTGTCCCGCCATCAGGAGCTCTTCCCAGCGCTGGGAATGGTACACTCAGCAGTGGGTTTGCTGGAACTTGGGATGAAGTCCTTTTCTCTTTTTCGAATTGTGACAGTATACTCACTGACAATGGCCTTCCGTTGATTTTAGTGATTTCTGGGAAAAGTGAGGCTGATTATTTGAAATTTCGTTTATTGGTCATTTTAGCTGTGTCTGTGCTACATACTAACGTGCTGTTCCAAGGTTGAAATTGCACATAAAATGTATGTTTGAGTCTCATGTCAACAACTTTCTGATACTTGAATTTGCCAAATTATATCAGTGCGTTTACATTAGCTGTCAGGGCTGTGCACAGCAACGTGTTTCTCGTTGATAACAGCATTGATCACACACACACACACACACACACACACACAGAAAGTTAAGGAACCAGTTCCTTTTATATTTGGAAAAATTTCGTGATGTTACGAATGTGTCTGGTGCTATACAGGAAAAGGTTATGAAAACTAAGATTGTTACCAAGATCTTATCATTGAGCAGCAGAAACTTCCTGGGGCAGTGACACCTGCTCCAGGTCTGCCTGGTGACAGCGTCCGAGGCTGCGAAGAGAAGAGACCTCACCTCGCTCAATGTCCCCATGAACCATTGACGTGCTCCTACGTTACAAAGGAAGGATCGTAAACGCAAAAGGAATCTTTTTGTGGTTACAGGGTGTCCAACCTCGTGGCTTCCCTGGGCCACACTGGAAGAAGAAGAAGTGTCTTGGGCCCCACAGAAAATATACTCACACTGATGAGCTAAAAAAAAAAAAAAACAAACAAAAGGTTGCAAAACATCTCATTACGTTTTAAGAACGTCTACGAATTTGTGCTGGGCTGCATTCAAAGCCGTCCGGAGCTGCAGGTTGGACATTGGACAAAAGGTGGTGCAGAGCCTTCACAGTGGTCTGGCAGCCTCGCCGACGTCCTGTAGGGCAGGCCCAGCCTGGGCTGGCCATGGGGGTGGTAGCCAGGTATGTCACCAGCATACACAGCAGAACGTCCTGTTGCAATGCCACCGGGGTCCCATGTGGCCTACAAATCTGTGACTGTCAGGAGCTTAGTGACACTACACTGTAGATGTGTCTTCTTACTGTTAACTATTAATGAAAGGATGCACAGGCCCAGCAATGGAATCGGGGCGTTTCTTTTGCTCATCGGATACAAAACGCTGCAGAAGGGAATGCGCATGGACTCCACATGGTAGTGTGTGTGCTCGGCCATGGAGGTGGCCCCTTTCCGTGCTTCAGCCTCTGCGTTCCACCTGGTGACTCCTTCCGGGAACTCCGCCTAATTCGTGAACTTGGACGTGAACACGAAGAGGAAGTGGGCACTGCACAGAAGCGTTGGCTGCATTGCCGGGTGCATGGAAACAACTGGTCTATATGCTCCATCCTGGCAGCCATGTGGCCCAACCGGGCAGAACCAAACCCCATTTTTACTCTCCATTTCCTTGGTCGTTTATTCCAAAGCAGTGCATTTCCCATCAGTCTTTGTACTTCTCCTTTCAGAGGTGAGGTGAGTCATCCTTGAGCAAGTGTGTGCTTCCCTCCCCCTGTGCAACAACGTGCCAGCCCGTGCGTCACCCCTGATGTACAGCCAGAAGCTGCCCAAGCTGTGCTGCTCCCCACTCCTGCCCCTAGGTCAGGCACTGGCTACAGCCCTCCTCGCCGGGCACCTCACAGGCCGTGTTTGGCCGTGTGGCATTGTCAGACTCTTTGCCTGACCCTGTAGATGTGACCCATCCTTAGCGTTTGTCTCGTTTTGACCTTGGTGTCACCCAGCTGACCCTTGTCTCATCAGAGCCTCTGGAACTTGGCATCCGGCTGCCCCTCTTTCTTTGGCTTTTGGGACCATGTACCACCTCAAATGGCAGATGTCTCCTTGTGATGACTGTCCACACAGCTCCGTGTCCCAAGTCCCACCTCCCTGTGGAGTTAGCACACCTCCTCTTGGCTGTGCTGTCGTCCGTGTTTTGTGATTTACAAGACATCTTGTCTGCATGGAGGAAGGAGAGGCCTCTGCTCCTGGGGCATCTCCCATGGGTGCCCCAGTGCCAACACAAAGCCACCCCCAAGGTCGTGGAGCTCGGGGACCCAGGAGGGGGGCCAGGCTGGCGCTAGGGCCCCAGGGAGCTGTCTGGAGGGGCACGGAGGGATGTAGGGGGTGAAAGTGGCCCCGGACTGGCCTGCTTCCTCCCCAGGCCACATGCTCGCACAGAGCTATGGAGGAGAAAGGTGCAGACGTGTCAGCGAGAAGGTCCCATGGAGGGTCACTGAGTTTTGTCATCTATGTGGGCCCGAGGATCTGTGTGAATCTGCAGCACAGCTGGGGCCAGGTTCCCACTGACGCAGTCATTCAGCTGGAACCTACCAGGGTATGTGCGTGCCAGGTGCCGTCCAGGTAGTGGGGGTGCTGGGCAGACGTGACAGAGACTGGGCCCCAGGGCGGGGTGGCACTGCAGGGAACCGGGGGACTGAGGCGATAAAGATGTGACAATGTGATGGGGCGTGTGGCCCGGTGTGACATACTGTAGTGTAATGAAGGAAACGCTGTGCAATGCTATGTAACGTAGCATGCATTACAGAATGCAACATATCATGTGAGACAAGTTCCATGACACATAATAAACACCGGCCAGCACAGTAGTGTGCGATATAATAGTACAGTCTGGCACAGTGGCGCGTCCTGTGTTGTTGTGTGTGGAACAGTGTGATACTACACGTATAGCTACAGCACGAAGAGCGCCTGAGGAAGGGCTGCTGAATGAATGGTTGTACAAGGCCGGGGGCGGCCTTGATGGGGTCCTGCTGGGTGTGAGGGAGTAGCCGCACGGGCCGGGGAGGAGCGAGGAGGTGGGGCCCATGCTCGGCATGTCCTCAGGCTGTGGGAGACCCATGTCACTGGAGCCCAGTGTGTCCATGGGGCGGTGACAGAAGGCCTGCCCCACAGGGCTGGTGAGAACTTGGCCTTGGAGGGTCAGCGTGGGAGGCCGTGCACCTGTAGGGCCCCTGGCTGCTGCACGCAGAGCCCATGGAGGGGTGGCAGGGACTCGATCAGAAATGCTGGCCCATGTGGGTGGCAGGGTGTCACCCTGTGAGAGGGGCCCGAGCCCCCGCTCTGCCCCCCCACAGGTGGCTCAGCTCTGGTCTTGCAGCCAGAGACCCCCCCAGCCGCCGGGGGTGGAGACGGCCCGGGATCTCACACTGGAAAGGCCCTCTCCCGGGGCCGGAGCAGGCTAGCCAGGAGCGGGAGGCTCGGGCTGTCGGAGAGGCTGCACCGTCAAGATCTGACAGGCGATGAGGACAGGTGGGGCGCTGCACCCCGCCACTGCTCTCTAAACAGCCAGGTAATTACTGCTGGCACTTTGACAAGCGCTCGCTGGAGTAGAGGTCAGAGCTGTCAGCGCGGGAGACGGGGCGCCTCGGCCCGGCTGGAGGGGAGCGTGCTGGCCGTGTGTTGTAATTAGAGTCGGAAGAGCCGGGTCTCTTGCCGGCTTCCCCTGGTGCCGGAGTGAGCCGGCGCTGCCAGGTGACTGCGCTCGTCCCGGTACGGGCGGACCTGTGTGGGGGTACATGCCGGCGAGATTAGGGTGAGATTAGGGCGGTGGGCGTCACTGCCCGTCCATTGCCACACGAGGCTGGCTGTGGGCCGAAGTGCCATCTGTGCAGCAGCACCTTCTTACTTGCACGTGAGTCCGAGCCCTGCTGCGTGACCGGGCCCAGGACCTGTGTGGCCTCAGGCTGTCCCCCAGTGTCCACTGGGACCGTGGTCAGTGGTCAGTGTGCGACATGCGGGAACCACGGCCGGAACACCCCTCTTTGGCCGGGGCTTGGGGGTGTGGGTCAGTGCCCACGGCAATGCCCGGGGACTGCTCGGTACGGGAACTGTTAAAGCCAATGACAGAAATGAGCCCGACTGCAGAGCAGGCCCAGGGCCGGCAAGCGTCACAGCCGGGTGCGGGGCGTCCATGGCAGGGCCTGCTGCCAACCTCGGCTGCTCTGTGCCGCCTGGACGCCACCCGCGCCTCCCCGAACGCACAATGGTGCTGTGGTTGTCTGCATCCACGCTCCATCCTCCCGCCTGCGGCCCGCAGCCCCAGGTCCTGCCTGCCCACCTGTGGAAGGGCCTGGCCGGATCCCAGCAAGCCTGCCTTCTGCCCCGACAGCCTGCAGACGTGCTCGCAGCTGGAGCCGTCACCATGTCGCGCTGCGACCTGTGTGCCTGCTCGCCCTCCTGGCAGGCAAAGACCAGCACGCCGCCCGCCTCCTCACACCGCACGGCCCGGCGTCCTGAGTAACGGTGCCTGGTCAGTCCGCGGTCTGCGCGCCTTGTGAGAAGTCCTCCTGTTTCAGCAAGTGGGCTCTGCGGGGGCCACACGGGTCCCTGGGGGGCCCAGCACGTGCGCTTGGTGCTCCGTGCCACCGTGTGGCCCCCGGTACAGGGAGAAGTGGGACGGACATGGGGGTCAGGAAGACGCCGGCCCCTGTCCTGGGCTGTGGGTCCTGAGTCAGAGTCCCGCGCTCAGGTGCGAGCCGTGGCGATCTGGGAAGCGACTTGGCTTCCTGTCCTGTCGGTAAGCCCGGGGACTGGCACCAACGACAATGAGATGAGCACGGGAGACGCCACCGGAAGCCTGGCCCGCTGAGCACTCCGTTCGGGTGGCACTGCCATGGGTTCCAGCTGGGGCGGCGGTGAGGGTGACATGTGAGGGGGACACATGCGGTCGCAGACATGAAGGCTCTGAGGGCCTGTTCTTGAGCGCGAACCTGCTGGTCTCCCAGCAAGGCTGGCACCCCGGCGTGCTTCCCGTGGGGTCCTAGGGCACACCTTTCCCTTACTGTCCAGGTGACACCGTAGGCTCTGTGTTATGGGACAGCACTCCTTGGTGATGATAACTATGTCAAACATGTCAAGGGCAGTTAGCACACTGTCTGAAGGCCACTCGCGAAGCCGTCCTCCCTGCCGACCCCGTAGCCCTGAGCGGGGGTGGACGGGGCAGCTGTCCCTTGAATTTGAAGATGGTATGCACACTGACAGCACCTGGCTCGTCACAGCACGGAGCAGGGAAAAGCACGTTCAGCACGGGAGGACTTCAGGGAAAGCCACGGCGCCGTTCCCTCCTGTGGGGCGTGACCGCAGATCGCAAGTCCCTCTGACCTCACAGCCCGGTCCGCCCCAGGGGACCGCCGCGGTGGGGCCGTAGGCTGCCGCTCGTTGAGGGGACCTGCTCAGGACGAAACGGGCGCGGCCGTCCTCGCCTAACGATGACGGATTGGGCTGAGCTTTCGTGTGGACACAGTGACCCGGGGGCAACGATGTGTGTAGTTTTACGACTTTTTACATGAAAACAATGGCCCGCCCACGGCCGTGTTCTCTCGCAGAGCTGCCCCTTCGCTCCTCTAGGCTGAGCTCCGTGCAGAGATGCGGCAGCAGGGCCCTGTGCCAGCGGGGGCCTGGGCAGAAGGAGAGGCCTCCGCAGGAGAATTCGCACCCCCATGCTTCCCGGCCTCAGCGGGAGAGGGAGGGCTCAGAAGGACACTGTCCCACTGTCCCCACCTCAGTCCCCCTGGACTTCGGTCCCTCCTATTTCCTAGCATCCTTGGCTGTTTGCACCCGTCAGTGCCGGCTGGGGTGGAGCAGCTGGGCCGGTTGCGTCCCTTGTGTCTGCGACATGCCACAAAGCGGCAGGCCAAGCCGCCCTGTCAGGTGGGGACAATCACTACTCGGTTCATCCCACACTGACGGCTGCTTTGTCCCGTGTGGATTTAAGGAGCTGCCAGGCTGCCAGGCTGCTGTGAGAGAGACAGCTGATAAGCACTGCGTCTGCACCCTCGACGCAAGTGTGCTCGGTGAAGCAGCTCAAAAACCAAACCCTTTTATTCAAACAAAATGCCTCGAAAAGGCTCCCTTCTCTCTTTTCTGGCTTCCGTTCCGAGCAAGGCTGATACAGCCTCTGCCTCATTCCGTTCATCTTGGAAACCTTTCAGTCTGCACGAGTCCGGGATGAGGAATGCAACGTCTAGCAGGCCGCCCGGCGTGTGACAGACATGCCCCCGCGAGTGCTTTTACCACCTGTTGTGTGTTCAGGTCTAGCCCATACCTGTGATGTGGCCTTGTGTGGAACTAGGGCCTCTGCAGATGTCATCAGGCCAAGAGCAGGCCATATGGGCTTGGGGTGGGTCCTGCTGCAGCGTGACTGGTGTCTCCGCAAGTGAGGGAGCTGCCACGGGGAGCGGGAGGAGGCAGGGCGGACCCCAGTCTGGATGGTAAAACCTTCCTTCAGAAGCCTGGAGAAAGAAGAGCTGGCTCCACCGCCCCTGGCCCCTCGGCTTCGGGCACAGAGCCGGAACCCACACCGCCGTGCATGAGGTGAAGGGACGAACCCTCTTGGTCACACCTGTCATCTTCCCGCCAGGGTGACCCCAGGTGTCAGGATGTGCGTGAGGCACATGCACAGTGAACTGCAGGCCCAGGTCAGCTTGTGTCGTGGGTGACCTTTGGCACATGACAGCTGCTCTAGGCTGCAAGGTGAGCCAGGCAGCTGCCCGCTGGAAGGATGGGGAAAATCGAGTGGGCACAGGATTAAAGTGTCCAGCCCATGCCTGACGACCACAAGCACGGGAACGTGTTAATTCTGTGTCCTTTCATCCCCTCCCCCCTTGGTTTCCTTCTGGAGCACCCAGCCCATCTTGGGGTGGCCTCTGTCCCCCCCAGCCCAGGCCATCCCTTCTCCTGGGCTCCACCCAGCCTCTGAGCAAACCTTCCTGAGCTCCCGCTGTGTGCAGGCACTTTGTGAGCAGGGCTCTGCTCCTCGTCTCTCACCTAGTGGCCACATGAAGGCATTCTGGAACATTCATCAGATAAATAACGCAGCCCTGAAAATAACTTCATGTCTATTAGGCTGAGGGTTCGCAGGGAGGGAGGCACGAGCCCTACCCTTGTCACCAAATAAATATCCGTTTCCCTTCCCACCTCCTGTCCTGCCTGTTGGCCCCCTGGCTTAGGGTCCCCCTCTCCCCAGGAAGGCCATTTCCACGCCGCCCTCCTTGGTGTGAGGAAGTCCTGCCGACCCCTCGCCAGGCAGTTTCCTTCCTGATCCTCAGGGCAGGAGCCCACGTTGGCACAGGAGCCGTCAGTCCCACAGAGGGATGTCCTGAGAGTGGCCGTTATGCTGTCTCCCATGCCCTCCCCCTCCGGCGAACCCCAGATCTGAAGGCCGGCTTGCAGCCACGTGCCTCTGGGAAGGCGTCCCCTCTCGGGGTGTAACGCCCCTGCGGCAGCTCTGAAGGATTTTCCCTGGAGCTCGCCTGGTAGGTCCCCGTGGTTTTCTTTCTCCACATGAAACAAACCCCATCCCTGTACCAGGACGCGAGGAGGATGTCGTGTCTCTCTGGCACTTCCCAGGTTTGGCGGAAGAGGCTGCAGGTGGTCGTCAGCATTCTTCCTCTTCTCTTTTTTTGAGTCACCCCCTTTCCTCTGTTCTGCATCACTGTTTCCACACTGATTAAATCATTGAGCTTCTGCACCGAAGCCACGCCAGCGCCCGGGGGCACAGGAAGGACAGGCAGAGCCCTGGCCCGGTCCCAGCCCTGGCTAAAGGCCGTCTGACCCCACTAGCTCACCCCATCAGCTCCTTCCACAGCCCTGTTGGGTTCGTGCCCTCAGGCAGGGGCCGTCCCCTCCAAGACACTGTCCTGGGTGAGTTTATGAAAGCCACTCCCACTGACAGGACTGGTAATTGAAAGGCTCCCCCACCCCTGACGGCGGCAGCAATGACAGCAGCGCTTCTCATTCACAGGTGGTCAGCGGGGCGCTCTGAGAGGTGGGCACAGCAGGTTCCGATGGAGCTAGTGGCTGGGGGCAGCCCTGAAGGCAGAGGGCAGGAGTGCGGGCCAGTCAGGCCTCGGAGGAACCTACACCCTCCATCCTTGGCTCGGCAGCTGGGGCACAGGGCCCGGGACAGGGTGGGTGCTCCCACGGGGGCAGCCACCGGGCCGTCAGCCAGCTGTGCTCCTGCGGCACAGCCCAGGGCCCCCATGGGTGGCCAAGAACTGACAGTGCTCACTCCACGAGGAGAGAGACCAAATGCTTCCCCAGGAGCTTGGATGCTTCTAGTGGTGAATGGCTGAACCCAACTGAATATCATTCTCTTCTTTCTAGAATTTTCCCCAAATCGCCCACCAAACCGCTAGTCCCTGCTTTTAGAGGAATCCAGTTAAGCCTTTCCATCTGTCTGGGGTTTTCACGATCTGGTTTTCATCCGCGGGTTCTTCGCTGTCTTGCGAAATTCCAAAACCAGTGCTTACACACAGCACATCAGAGGTGGTCACTTAGGGTAAGAAACACACTGTAAACAGCACACACTACACACACACACACACACACACACACACACACACATCCTCTCGTAGACATGATTCCCATGTTAATTTAATCCTGCTGTCTACGATAATACAATCTCTTTGAAACAGTCCCGACGTTAGTGCCCAGGGACCGGTTCTCGATCAGAGGGTGAATTTCCATCACCTGATGAGCTCATCTGATGTGACAGCTCGGATGCAGATGGGGAATCTCCTGTCAATAGCTCCTCGTCAGGGACAAAGAGAGTCCAACGTCTATATTCACTCTGTCCCCTCATGCATGAGTAATAGCCGCTGTCCGCTCTACCTGGCGGCCACGGCACGTGCAGACTCCAGCTTTTGTGTGGCGAGCTGGCTGTGCCCGCAGAGCTGTTTACAGAGGCCTGGCAGCCTTGTCTGTTTAAGTTCAGCGTGTGTTTTGACATGTAAATTTACATGAGGCATATTTAATCAGTCGCCGTGATATGCTAATTGGATTCATCTGCGAGCAGAATAAAACACACATTTGAAGAAAAATGAAGTGAAGTTATTACCAGCTGAGACACTTTGGAAGCAGCGCCTTGTGTCCTGGGAATGGGAAACGATACAGGTGCCAGGTACCGCTGGGAGGGACGTGGTGGCCCTGTGATCCAGTTCAGCGGGTCCACGGGGAAATAACCGCTGGGGGAGA
>PVJL010012396.1:0-21480 GCA_004026885.1 Lyroderma lyra | reverse complement strand
GTCCTTTCTTGTCCCCAAAGTCACATACCAGCTCAGGAATCGGGCTGTGAGTAGAGCTCAGATAGACGGTTTGCATTTCTCCCATGAACAAAATGGCCCAGAGCTGATTTTTCAGCAAGGCTAAGCCACTTGGAGTTGGCTGCTGGTGCTCTGGGCTGGGGGTGGGGGAGGGCTCCTGCATGACAGCACATTCCTGTCCCCCATCAATCCCCCACAGTCATACCCTCCACACACATTGGCCGCTGCTGTAGCCTCTCTGCTATGCTCACCAGCACCTCTGCTTTCCTACCCTTTGGTCAGAAACTGGTGAAAAGAAGCAAAACACCCAGGGCCTCCGCACCCCTGTGACCTTCCCCAGGCGGCCATCCTCTGTATTTGCCTGTCCTCTTGGTCCCCGTTGGGCAATGCCACCCCCTCATACCTGACAAGGGTCTGCCCCACCTGTGTTTTGTCTGTTCTCAGTGCCTTCATCCCCTGTCAACCCCATGGCCCCAGTTTGTCCTCCTGCAATGGACATGGGTACAGTCTTCCAAGTTGCCCGTTTGTTCCTGAGGAGAGCAGGCCCTTTGTCTGTCATCATGTCACCCCTCATCCAGGCTCCAGCTCCCCATGCAGACTTGCCCTCTACCCCGCACCCCTCTCCACACCAGTTACACCTGCCCCAGCATCTGGTTGCCTGCTGCTAGCTCTGTGGTGCCACGTCCCCCACCATCATCCCTCGTGTGTCTCCATGCCCACGGCAGGGCACTCCCACCTTCCCTGAGGTCTGGGGTGAGGCCGCACCCTTGCCTTCAGTTACTACAATTTTCCCTGGGTGTTATCGTGCCTGTCCCTCATCTCTCTCCTGGACTGAAAGCCTCAAGAGAGGAAAGGAAAGGAAATTGTGTGCCCTTGGCTCACTGAGCTAATTTGTGTGGCACTTGTGTTCCACACGGGTCTTTCTGATTCCGGTGCCTATGACTCCTTCACTGCTAAGCCTGTCTTCCAGGTTGTCCCATTCGACTGTGTGTCCTTGGGGACAGTAGCCGAGTACACTGAGTGTGCTATGTATACAGTAAGCACTCAAGAGACACTCAGAGAACCAATGAACTTGTAGGAATCTGTAAAGTACCTGGAAGCTCCATCACAGCTGAGGAGGTCAGATCTCCTGGGTTAAGATTAAACATAAACATTGATGGAGTAAGACAGACTTCTTGGCCAGTCACAGGAATTGGCGTGGTCCCAGGGGTGCACCCCAGAAGGGAGAGTTGGGGCTCAGCTTACAGATGGCATATAAGGGCTTTTGCTGAGATGGGGTCCCACCTTCCCAAGTGTCGACTCAGGAAATCTGCGTTAGGAAGCACGGGTGCCTCGAGGTGGGTGCTCTGCCTCTGCTGTGACACCTCATCAGGGTCGTTCTTGTAGTCACCATGTCCCTCATCTCCGAGATGCCACTGGGTGCTCCACATGCCATGGTGTCAGCAGGGGCTTTCTGCTGTTATCAAAGGGACAGTGTTGCCGGCAGGCTGTGTCAGAAAGTCAAGACTCACGCTGGTTACCCGGAGGGCAGCACATTGCAAAGACAATGCCAGGCTCCAGGACTAGGGTTCTGCTAGCTGCGCAACTGTCAGGGTGTCATTTGTGCTCTCAGTGCCTCAGGCTCCAAATTACAAAAGAGATTTTTGCTACGTGGTGTCTGCGATGTGTTCCAACTCAGAGACCTGTGGCTCGGTGGCCTGTCATGTGTGCTGTGCACCCTCCCCCAGCCTCTTGCCTGCTCTGTGCTTGTTATCAGGGCTACATGTTGGCCAGGCCAGCATGGCCGGGGCTTTGGGAGCTCGTCCCCTGCACCCTTACCACTGAGAAGAGAAGAACTGGAACTCTGAGAGATGTGAACATCTTCGCAATTCTTTTGTAAAAGCTATTTTTCCAGCCATTTGGAGCCTCCTGACACAGCGACGCGCTTAGTGTTACTTGTCACTGTCTGTGCCCGAAACAAGGGCCTGATGCTGCACATCCTGTAGGTGCTTTCCCAAAAGCTGCATGTCAGCCTCGGGGTGTCTTTCATGTAAATCCCTGGTGCACGTGGGGATCGCGTGTAAGTTCAGCACCACAGGGTCCGCGGACAGCACCCTTTTGTTTTGCCTGTAAGAAAGGTTGCTCAAAAAATGACCCAACAGTGACAATCAGAATAAACCTCAGGTGTGGCCTAAAGAAGGAAAGTTGCTTGTGGCATTGGGGCTGCACTTTATGGTGTCTGATGTTTGTGGGGACACAGGAAGGGGTCTCTCCAAGCAGAGGCAAAGCCGGAACCCGGGGCCCCGGTGCCTGGGTGCCATTGCTGAGGGCGACTCCCCGTGGTCCTCGCAGGAGCAGCCCGGGATCTCAACCCCTGCTTCCCGGTTGCTGCCCCCGCTGCTGGCCTGGGCGTGCGTGGCGTGTTTACGACAACCTGGGGTCCCAAGCCCCTGCTCCTGCCCCCGGCTCCTCCTCACCAGGTCTTCTTGCTGGCAGCTGGGGTTGCCCTCCTGAGCCCCTAACAACTGTTCTCTCTCTCCGGGGCTCCAGAGCATTCCGTCTTCAGTATAAACAGGAGAGACATTGGAAATCTGCTTTAAAAAGATTTCTGCAGAGGTGGGGAATCCGAGGGGAGGTGGGGACAGAAATGCAAATGAGAGTGCCTTCCTCCCACCCCTGGCCCAGCCTCTGGCCTGTCCCCTCCCGTGCCTCTGTCCTCACCTCCCGGTGAGCGGCTCCTGGATTCTCACTCCCTGTGCTCGCCACCATTTCTCCCTTTACCAGTTTATAAAATCATACAACTCAGATAACGCCATTTTAAATTTCCTGCTCTGAGGCACCTCACAGGGTTGCTTTGAGGGTTAATTTATTCCGTGAAAGCGATGTGTGCTATAAACGTGCACACTGCTCCTGTGACGATTGGGTGACCTTTTTTTTTTTCATTCCTTGCACTCTGCACTGTGCCTACTAGGGTGGTCTGCATTATTTGAGTCTTCAGACGTTTTGAGTGACAATACATCACACTCTGGCGTTTCATGGAATCGTTGGGTATGGGGCCAGGTACGTGGGCTTCTGTGTGGCACCTCGCCGGGCGGCTCGCCGTCTGCCACACAGGCAAGCATCCTTTCGGAGGCAGCAGTAGAGGGCTCGCTGGCTTCAGTGCCCTGTCATTGAGGGCAGGTTTGTAAGTGTCAGCTGCCCTTCCCTGAGAACCTGCCATGATTCCAAACCCATCTCTCCACTGTGACAGCTGCAGCAGTGAGGTCAAACGCATTGGTACTCAGCGGAGTCCTCCGCCCCCATGCCCCTCCTGCTTCGGGGAGTCAGTGTTGAGGACACGGTTTTGCTGAGTGTTTTCGTTGAAAAACTTACCATCCCTTTAAATGCAGGCATTAAGCATGGTGGTCCTATGGACGTCCCCAGTCCCAGCGTGGCTGGACACGTTGGCCTGCAGGACACCTCCAGTTCCACGGGGGAGAATGGCCTCCGGGAGCCCATCTGCACAGGGCACATTCCCCTCATGTAGCACGGGGGGCAGTCCAGCTTCTCTCCCTGACGTCCTCCATGTTTCTCCTCTGCCTTGGAGTGGCCAGACACCAGCGCTGAAGGGTTCTAGAACCTTCACGAGTATTTTTGCTTTGTATAGAAATGCGAAGTGGGTGGGTTAGGAAGCTGGCACACTTTGCCCTCGGTAATGATAAACCCAGCATTGTGTAAATACAGTCATAGATAGTTCGTGAAAGTCTCTTTTCTGACATTGTGACTGCCAGCCTCTCCCTGAGTCAACTCTCTTCTCCACATGCTGATGGCACAAGTCCGTCACTGTGGCCCGAGGCTGCAGCAAGACAGCCGTCTGGACTCCTGAGCACAAGGGTGCTGACTGTGTGCTGGGACCCGCCAGCTCCCTTGGGAAACCATGGGCCTGCTGAGTTCCTGTCCTGCAGGAGTTTTCACTGGAGAGATGACAGCAACCGACCAGAAAAAAGCAAAACAGTTTATAATCGGGGGGGTGGGGGGTGGGTGGGGGGGAAGGATACAATGAAGATGTGAAATGCAGTGGCTGTCACTGGAGGTGTCGTATTCTGTGGTGCCATATTCTGTATTACTGACAGTTCCCTCTGAATTAATGACCTGTGTGTGTGCAGCGGGGTATCTCCTGCCACCACCCAACATCCTGCAAAGAGGAGCACAGGTCACATCGTTGTGTGTGTGTGTACCTGAGCGTGTGTGGCGCTAATGCGTGTTTTGCTTTGCTTGGAGGTGGCTCACCTGTGACCAGCACCTTTAATGAACCAGAACCGCCTGCCATCTGTGTGCCGCACCAAGGGAGTTAGCCACATGGCGTGCGAGCCGGGTCTGGGCCCCGGGTTCCCCCTCCCTGGCCTCGGCTGGATGAACCCTTGGAAACCCACTTCCCGGTCCTCTGAATGCAAAGTGCACCCACAGAGCCAGCGTTCGAGCGTGTGGCTCCTTGGTTACGTGCTGTTCACTAGGCAGAGGCCTCGTAGTATGGCCAGAGGAAAAGCTCTGTGTGGCTTCAGAAGCCCTCAGTGTCTCTCATGACGTCTCCTTTTAATACAGGTGCATTCTCTGCACGGTGATCTGTGGAAATACTTAAAACACGTCATATCGACACAGAAAGAACTCAAACCGTGTGATTAATAAGGGCTCTGCAAGGTACAAGAATTAATGAAGGAGCTAGACATAGCTTCATAGCTTTCCAAACAGGGATGTCTGTCTTTTCAAACAGGAACTTAACCTTCAGTAGGAAAGGAGGCATTTGGGGGGCGGGGGGGGGGGAAGGGTCATGTGATAAATAGTGGTTAGCAGAGACTGCGCACTGACCTCATAGAAAACCAAACCCACATCACCTTAGTTCCTTTCTCTGTACCCACGTACTTAGGTATGCTTTTAGCCCAAGGTCTTCCAAGAGAATAAATAGGGACGATTTTCAGCTTTCAGTAGTTTCTTTATACTAGTGCTGTTAAGAACTACTTGGGAGGGAAGCACTCAACCACTTTTATTCAGATGATGTATGTTTATTCTTTCACGTGTAGCTTCCCTTGGTGACTGGTGGGACCGTTCTCACTCACTGGCCTGCCTGCTGTCGCTGCGACGTGCCACACGAGCTCTGCTCGGGGCCCGGGCACGTGCTTCCCGCAGCCTGGGCCAGCTTCCCGGTGCGTACCCAGCCGCTCTCCTAGATCCGAAGCTCTCGCCTGCGTCGCTGTCCTCTCTGAAGCACTAATTCTAACGTCTCCTTCCAGGCAGGTCAGCTGGTGACACATTCCCTCACTTTCGGTTTATCTGAAAGTGTCCTTACTTCTCCTTGATGCTTGAAAGAGAATGTCACCGGGTACAGAATTACTAGGTTGGTGTGTGCATTTTCTTTTAACACTTTCAATGGCCAGTTGCCTTCCGACCTGCTCGCAGGCCTGCTGAGATGAGGCCCAGCGTGGGTCTGTACTTGTCCCTGGCCAGCGGCCGTCCCTCGGGCCGCTTAGGATTTCCTCCTGGTCTTTCCGTCTTTGCAGTTTGATGGTGATCTGCCTGCGTGTGGGAATTTATTCTGCATGCTTTTCTCGAGCTTCCTGGGTCTGCGGTGTGGTGTCTGTATTAATTTTGGAGATTTGCAGCCATTATCGCTCCACGTACCTCTTCTGTCCTTTCTCCCTCCTGTCAGTGCTCGCCTTTCTTGTCCCTCGTTTCCATTCCCTTTTCTCGTTGTGATGCAGTTTTGGGAGTTTCTATGGATATTTCTTCAAGGTCACTGGTTCCCCATCAGCCAGGCCCGGTCTGCCGAAGAGCCCTTCAAAGGCCATCTTCCTTTCTCTTTAGTGATTCTGATTTCTGGTGTTTCTTCTGGGAGTTTCCATTTCTCTCTTACATGCCCATCTGTTGTTACGTGTTGTCCACTTTTCCCACTGGAGCTTTTACAGTATTAGCCGCAGCAATGTTAAATTCCAGGTAGTATCCTGTATGTAGGTTCAAACCTGCCTTTTCTCCTTCATCTTTTCAGACTCCACTTATTAACTGTGGACTTGCTTCCTTTAATGTGATTGACTTTTGCCTTCTCTGGACCTCCTTGTAATTCTGAGACACATGCACACCGGCCTGAGGGGCGTGTATCGAACATTATAGATGTGCCACGCTAATTTGGTTGCCTGGTTTGCTACTATTCCATAGCATCTCCCCAATATTCTGACTTCTGAAACTTGTTATCTTGCTACTGTTTTCCTCCAGAATTAATTATGGCTTCTCCAATTAATCTGTGGCACCCCTGGCACCTAAACCCCATAAGTATGGACTTCCAGTTGCTATGGTATTCTAGCTGCATTTCTGATGCCCCAGGGAGATTCGGGGAGATCGCCTCAAGCAGGACCAGCCTTACTTGTTCATGGTTCTTGTGTCTTGTTTCATGTCCAAGTGACAGTGTTGGAAGGACTATTCTGGTCAATATTTTAAACCACAGACACTTACAGGGCCTTGTTTAAAGGACATGATGCCTACTTCTGGCTCACTGATTCACAGAGCTATATTTTACGTGTACATGCATAAGTTTGCCTGGTTTGTGTCCGGCTAGGAGCCGAGCAGTCACCTGGTGTGCTGACTGATCGCTTCATGTGATGTGAATAGGATTTCCTGCCTGAGTGTGGGGTGTGTCCAGTGGGAACCACTTTTTCTGGGTCCCCACAGTGGATGTGGGTGCTGCATCCTGGGCTCTCCCTGGGCGCTCCTGAAGCCAGGGGGACTTTCCTCGTGGTGTGACTATTGGGGCATCACACTACACTCTCCCCCTGCCCTAGGGGCCAGCAGGACACACACACACACACACACACACACACACACGCAGTGTCTGCACGTGGTCCCCGAGGGCAAGGGCACGGGCCCTCCTCAGAGCACCAGCCCCTCTTGCGCCGGGCTCTGCTCGCCCCTCCAAGGGGCGCCGTCGCACTCCCAGGAGACACAGTGATGTCACACAGGAAGGTGACGGGCTGAGAGCCCTGTGCAGTCTTGGCTCTTTGCTCAGTCAGGCCCTGGACACGGGGCTGGTCCTGGGCAAGAAGGCCCTTCCTATACGGGTCGGGTTTCTGAAGGAAAGCGGGGTCTCACTGCTCCTCGCAGGGGAGGAAGCAGCCACAGGTCCCTGGGCGGCGGAGGCTCAGCTGCTCCAAAGCCGCCTCCTGTGTCAAGAGCAGGACACAAAGGGACCCGACGCACTTCAAAGGCTCCTCGGCCTTCCGAGCCTCTGGCTTCAAGGCGGCCGCTGCCTTTTGTAGCTTCCTCGGCCGGTAATTAGTCCGTTTTACATGCTGCACGGTAAACAGCCTCCCGTTCCTCCTGGACCACTTAAATGCTGCTCCTGACTTTGTCCCTGTACTTACCGGTTCCTAACCTTTTTTCCTCTTTCTTTCTTTTCCTTTTTTTTTTTTAAATCAAATGAACGGTAACATCCATTGAAGATTAAAATACCTTTGAAAAGCTTAGTGAGAATGCCATTCCTAGAAAATATCCTTTGCTTGTCCCTCATTAATATTTTCTTCAAATCAGAAAAAGCATTAATTTCCCAATTCCTGAATATGCATTACTATTATATATTCCATTTAAAAAATAAACATAAAGTAGCTTAAAGGGCCTTTTTCACACTCTCACATGCGACAGCATTTTATCACAGTGGCAGGATTTGGAACAAACATACAGGTTCTAAATGAATATCTTATTATAACTATGCGTCTTTCTGTGGCTTTACTGGTTGTCCCTCTGCCCTCTGGCGAGACCTGTCCTTCCTCGAAAACAAAATAGGCCACAAATGTCAGACGTGGGGACCTGGTTAAAAGTACAGGAATGCATGAAAAATGCAGAACAGTGTAATGTGAAATTCATGGCCTTGGCACTGATGTTTCAATCACTGCCGGATCAAGGCAGCCTGTCAGATTGTGCAGAGCCTTCTAGAACAGACAGTTGCTTCTAGTCTTAAATTTTAGAAAACCTGGTCAGACCGGGAGGATACGAAAGACAGTGGTGGTCTCCGTGACTGAGTCGTGCTGTTCCAGCATTCCCCACCCATGGCCTGTTGAATGAGACACGTTGTCTTGGCGTCATCAGCATATGATACAACCTGATTCTTTCGTACGATTCCTTCTCTTCTGTTTCTGACTTAACAACCATGGAGTGGAAAGGAGGGATGGACTTCCAGAAGGCACCGTGGGAATGCTGTGGGCAGGCCCCGTGGCTGTGGCTCCTCTGGCTCAGAGCAGGGCTGGGCCAGGATGTCTGGGATGCTGTGGCAGCTCCGTGGGGCGCTGTGACAAGGACCTAGGGACAGACAACAGCTGTAACTCGGAGGCCAGAGCCCTGGCATTGGGCTCTCTCTGGGGCAGGGGGGGCCTTCCTTGACTCTCCCGGCTTCTGATGGTGGCCTCCTTGATTTATAGACACATCACCCCAGTGTGCCTCTGCCATCACATAGCCATCTTCCCTCTGTGTCCTTGTCCGAATTTCCCATTCTGTATAAGGACACCATTCTGGATTAGGGCCGCCCTGCTGACCTCCTTTTGACCTGATCACCTCTGGAGAGATCCTTTTTCCAACTGAGGTTACGTTCACAGGAACCTGGGGCATGGGACGCCACCACACCGTCTTGGGGACACAGCTCGCCCAGCTGCCTCGTCGTCTTGTCGTTATCTAAGTCCACTGGTGGTGGCGCATTTTCTCACACACTTCTCAAGGCTGTGCTGTGCATGTTTTATGTGACTTGTCTCGTGTGGGGGATGCGCTTCTACACTTTCCTGCCTTTAAAAAGGAACGAATCTTGGTTAGAAGGTAGAATTTCAGCATGCAAGTTCTCCCTCTAAACACGTCATCATGTGACATTTTGCTCATCCTTTCAAGTCTAAGCCCAGGTGGGTGTTGCCTCTGTTCAGGAAGATGTTTCTTCCTATCGAACACAATATTATTATTATTCTTTGTACGTATGTCTTCTATTTAAAATTGGAAAATGAAGTCAAGCGTTGGTGGTTCAGTGCGGAGACTGGTATATCAGTTATGGTTCACGTGCACGACATCCTCCCGATTTGTATCAGACACCTCTCTGCTTTGTGGGGAGCAGGGAGGAGACATGCGTAGGTTGGTCACTTATCACTGCCGGGTGGACACAGGTGACCAGAAGTCCAGGCTATGTGACTGGTGCTCCCTGTCTGGACCAGTCTACTTGATGACAGCAGCAGAAGGTGGGCGGTGGGTACATGCTTTCCTGTCCTTGTAAATGGCAAGGTCCTGTGCATCATCTCTGTTTTTCTGAGGCCCTAGGGGTGTCCCTTCCAACACTGTTGCTCCAACTCTGCCTCTCCGACACCAACGCAATCCCAACAGTCCCGATGGGCAGGAGCGCAGACCCCACAGGCTACAGGCTTCGTCCCACAGGGGCACCCCCACTTCGTGCACATCTGGATCTCCCGGACTTCTGACCAAGCAGCTATTACATCAGGGGTCCCCCACAACCCGCTCTTCAGGTTTAACAGTTTGCTAGAACAGCTCCCAGAACATAGTAAAATATTTTACTTACTATTACCAGTTCCTTATAAAGGTTACAGCTCAGAAACAGCAGATGGAGGAGACGTCAGGGCCAGGCTTGGGGAAGGGTGCAGACCCTCACACACACCCACTCTGGGCCCACCAGCCCTGAAGCTCTGCATACCACACTGTCAGGGTGCTCATGGAAGTTCCATTACGTAGGTGTCACGGTTGATGGAATCATTGGTGACTGGTGATCAGCTCAATGTCCAGCCCTTGTTCCCAGCCTTGTAGGTTGGGGTTTGGGGCTGAAAATTCTAGGCATTGGATCAAGGTTCGGTCTTTCTGGTGACCAGTCCCACCCTAAATCTCTCTAGGCACCACCGAGAGTCACCTTGTTAGCACAGAGACGCCCTATCATCCTTGTCACTCAGATACCCAAGGGTTTCAGGACTCTGTGTCTAGGACCCAATATCTCTACGATGCCCCAGGTGGCCTTCATCATTTAGGAGGCCTCGTGTTGGGAAATGTGACTCATTGCTTGGGGTAGAGTGGGGACGGGCGCTCAGGGAGGGCATCCCACAGTTGGCCCTCACAGTTGAAGGGAGGCACAGAGGGGACAGACGTTTATACCAACGGCTTGTCTTCCTATGAGGTGGTGGGACAGCTGTTGTAACAGGACAGGTGTCTGCTCAGTCATGACGCGGTGGCTTTTCCATCTGGTTTCTGGGGCAGCGTTAGCTGTTCTCCACGGATGACGTCAGGCCAGTTGGGTTGAATGAATGACCTGACGTTGTGGTCTGGACATCAGGACAGCTGTCCTCCCCCGTTGACTGATGTCTGGCCACGTGCTCTTTGCAGAGTTGGCTGTGGCCCTGCCATCTCCAGAGGCCTGGCTCCCCTGACCCGAGGTGGGGGTGGGGGAAGATGTGGCTCCCCTCCTCCCCTGCTCTGCGCTCACCCGCCTCTCCTGGACTGGGGGCTCTCCCCTGCAGCGACACTCACTCTAAGTCGGAGTTCGCCATCTGCCTGCTGCGCGCTCACCTTATGCACCGGCCCTGCCACTAGTCACGACCACCGGGCAGGACGCCAGGCTCTGAGCCATGAATCGGTGCATCAGAAAGTCCAGGCCTTCTTCCTGTTTCTTTCCCTTCCAAACCTTCAGCCTTTTGTTTTCCCTAATTAACATCAGTGTCACTTTTTTCCTGTTTCTGATTTTCCTGTGGTTCCTCAGCAGCGTCCTGCTGTTTCTTGGGCCCCTTGTTTCTTTGCCTGCTCTTTTTCCTCCCTCCCTCGATCTGGGCGAGAAGGAGAATCGGCAGGCGCTAGGTGCTACTTCATCCTGAGCGCCTTCTCTTTACCACTTTTAGGTTTTCATTTTCAGCTCCTGTCCCTTTTCTCTCCTCCGTCCCCCTCAAGCAGGTTTTTTCCGCCTGTTTTCATTTGCGTGGGTTTCGAAAGGTGACTGTTATTCAAAATAGTGTCCATAACCGGATCCCCAGTGGTGCCAGGGAAAAATCTTGTAAATGCAGGTGTTCTTCTGTGGTTTTCATCCACAGAAATGTCCAGGGAATTTTAGTCTGACTGGGAGAGGAAGCGGGGCAGGCAGACCAGCTGGTACCACAGGGACGTGGGGCAGGCGGGGGGCTCCAGTTCAGCAAGGACTCTCTCATCCATCTTCCTGTGACCGTCTAGTTATTTATAAAAACGGTCTCTGCCCGAAGCTTAGGGTGGATATTTTCTTTGTTCATTTTGCACTTCTGAAATCACTGGAATTGGAAGGCCAGTCACACGTGAAAGCCAGCATGACTGAGCATAGTGAATGGGGGAGGGGGGTCATCAGAGTCGTTTGTGACCCAGCGTAACCTGGCCTGTGCTCACAGGTACGTGGCTGAGAACCAGAGGCGGCAGGAGACTGCCCCATTGAGTGTCCCTGCTTACTGTGCGCCCCTGGGAGAGAGGTCAGGCCCTCCCCTCCTGCCATCAACCCAGCACTGAGGATGTAAGACGCGTTTTGTGTCTGCCCCCAGCACAGCGCACGCCTCGTTGGCCATGTGCTCAGTGGGCTGAACACATGTCTGACAGTGTCTAAGGAAGAGCAGGTCTGAAAACCAAGGCTCCAGCGCTCCCCGTGACTTCTCCTCCCGGTCCTCCCCAGCTCTCCTGTCAGTGTTCCTTCCTACACCGGCTAATGGTACCTGGAGTCTTGATTTTTGTCTTTCACTGGCAAATCATTTTATTTAGGATTATGTGAGAACTGGGACCTTAAGGAGTTGCCTACAGTTGATGTCTATAAGTGTTTAAATAGAAGAGTCCTAGGAATCATAATCAACACCGACACAGCATCTTTAAACAGGGATCAGGCATTACCGCGTTCTGCAAAACCTCTGCTCCCCGCGGTGGGAGACGAGGCCCCGCCCCCGCCGCTGACCACGCCCCCTCCCACCACGTGGCTTTCTCCGGAAGAGCCAGGCCGCCCGGCGGCGCAGACACCGCCCTTGAATTCTGTGCGCGTGCAAATCCCATAATCCCTGGCATTTCACTTGTGAATTACTATTTTGGGAAATATATCAATATCGAGGGTATGGATTCTGCAGTTTTCAATAAAGAGGCACTTACTCCAGTGAAGCCGTGGGGGCTCGCTAACACCCAGGCGTGAGAGCCCACTGGGCGCCGCCCCACCGCCCGGGCCTCGGGGCCCAGCTCCGTCGACCTGCGCGGGGCCGGGGCGGGGGCGGGGGGCGGCCCTGCAGCTAGCAGCGGCCTTTGAAGCGGCGCGTTCACTGTCAATAACAGCCGCTGCCTCGGTCACACAAGGAGCCGAGAGTGGAAATAAGACCCGGACCTAAACCCAGGAGCAAACCCCGCCCTGGACGTGCATTGTGCGCCGGCCTCTCTGACCCGCGCCCGAGCTCAGCTTTCCTTCCCTGTTCTGTCTCCCCGCCGGTCCGCCGACGGTGCCCCGCGGCCACCCAGCCGTCGTCCCTGCAGAGGCGCTGTGCGCGCCTGCGCTGTAGCCAGGCTGTCGGGCGCCGTGTCCGTTTGGGGCGGACGCCGTATCTTGTGTGCGAGGCACGCTCGCGCAGAGCTGCTGGACGAGCAGGCCCACGGTTCAGTCTGAAAATCGAACAGGCCTTTCGGGGTGCACTGGCCGTGGGGCGGGGGTGAACCGTGGGGGTGTTCGACGGCGCTTCTGAAATCCTGCCAATGTATTCCGGACACGAAGTAACAGCGCAGGCGAGGGAGTGGCGGTCGCATCGCAGGCCTCCTCAGTCCCGACACTTACCCCACCCCCAGCTCAGGTCCTGTCTGGCGGGTGGTGGGCGGGGCCACGTTGCCTCCCCTGGTGCAGGCTGGTGCCATACAGCACACCTGTCACACTCACGTCACACTCTCCCCAGAGCAGTCCCGTCGTGCACTTTGTCCTCTTGCCGGTGGAATCAGGACACTCGCCTGCCTCCCTCGGGGTCACAGTCACTGCAGACCCTGTTGCCCCCACCTGTCTGGGAGGAGAACATCTAGTCTACCCGTCACAAAGCACCACCACCACCACTACCATCACCGGCCGAGCAGGCACTGGCCCTGGGCCCCCACCTCTCACTGAGCCTCTGTGTTCTCACTTTTTTCCTGCTCGGCTTTTAGGTGAGGTTGGTGACTTGCTGAGAAGCTATTGTGTGAGGGCAGCAGCAGAGGGGACAGAAGTCGAGGACGGCCGGACCCCTTGCCCCTAAAAGCCAGACGCCACCCCCAGCGAGGTGTCCAGGTGTTTCATTCCTGTGACAAATGCATTACGGGTCTAGCTGGTCTCTACTCCGAGGATGACCTCAGGGCAAGCTGGGGTTCAGTGCCCATGTGGGTCCTCAAAAGTCTAACTGTGCAAGTCCTTTGAGCGTAGTGGTCTAAGTCGTGTGGGGCGTGTCCTCACACCTGGGTGTAAACGTGGGGTAAAGAGGAGGCAGTTGCAGGCCTGCCTGATGTGACTTCGTCCTAGAAGTGGCCCTGTCTCACTGCATCGGGATGCCACTGACTAGCAGATGCACTCAACTGGGGAGCTTTTCCTGCTGGTGCAGACCCAAGACCAGAGTTTCTGGATCCCGTCTCCTGTCCAGGCCCACGGAGCGAGAAGACCCCCAGACTGTGTTCTTGTCCTGCCGAGCCCGCAGCCCCAGTGGGGCAAGGGGGAGCCGTGAATCTGGACTGCACAGACCACCAGCCCCCTCCCCAAGGGGACCTGGTGAGAACACCTTGTCTGGGCCTTCAAAACTATCTCCAGAACAGAAGAGCCAGCCCCCTGTTTTTGGATAATAAAGTTATTGGAACCAGGGTGACAAGATGTTTTAGTTTTCCCAAGCTGCCATAACAAAATACTATAGACTGAGAGGCTTAAACAACAGACATTTATTTTTCACGGTTCTGGGGGCCAGAAGATCAAGACCAAGGTGTCCACAAGGCTGGTTTCTCCTGAGGCTTCTGCCCTTGGCATGTAGATGGCCGACTTCTCCCTGTGTCCTCACACAGTCCTCCCCCGCTGCGTCTCTCTGTCCAAATCTCTTCTTGCTATAGAGGCACCAATCATCTTGGATCAGGGCCCACCCTCAGGGCCTCATTTTAACTTAATCACCTTGTTAAAGGCTCATCTCTAAATACAGTTGCTTTCTGATGACTTACTGGTAGTTCAGGCTTCAGAACATGAATGGGGGGCACAATGAAGCTCCTAACGTGAGATTTAGCAGTTGAAAATACAGGACCCCAGTGAAATTTAAATGTCAGACAAACAGCAAGGTGTGCCTGGGAAATACTTACATTAAAACATCGTTATTTATAGAAAGTCTCATTTAACTGAAAATGCTGTTTTATCTGGTAGCCCTAATTATAATAGAACCGTCATACCCCCCTGTGTCGATTTTACCTATGGCTGTTTTCATGCTGCAGTGGCCTAGTTGAGTAGTTGAGACAGACCACACTTCCTTCTAAAGTTCACATGAACATCAGCCACCACGCTGGGAAGTAAGAACGTGGAACTTAAGTTACTGCCCAGGTCCAGGGTCGGAGCCCGGGCTTGGATTACCTCCGACTCTCACCTAATGCCGGCTGTGTTCTAACAAAGTCAATGCAGGCATTTAAAATCTAGGAAGCCAAAGCATGTCCACAAATTGGGGGAAATTCAGAGAAGAGCAAGGAAATGGTTAGGAGGCTGCAGCGTTTGTGAGCAAAGTGTCAAGGAGCTAAGTACGTTGACCTTGGCCAAGTGGGAAGGAGGCAGATAGAAACGCCACCAGGATCGTCACTGCAAACCCAAGGAAAGAGAATTACTCATGGTGACGGGGGTCTAATTAGCACGAGGGAGAGGAGCCCTTGGACCAGGGTTCAAAGGAGGGAAAGATTCCTGCTACATTGGGGGCAGGGCAGGGATGGAGGAGGTGGGTGAGGGGCAGCGGCCACTGTCAGGAGCAGCAGGGAGGGCGGTCGGAGGAGCACGCAGGGAATGGTCACACTGCGTGTGAGCCCCGCTGTCCTCTGCTCCTTGGGGCTGAAGGTGACTTCCTGGTCTTCATGGCATTTACCAGGATGCAGCTTGTCTGTGGCTCCACCTGGACCCGGAATCAGAACCCTGCTCCCGCTGTCTACATCCCTTCTTCCCCTTGAGTACTGATTTCCGCCCAAAGCCTCAGAGCCGCGGCCAGGCAGCGTCGGGGAACCTCACCAGCCACACCGGAAGTCACCGCGGCATGCGAATTCTATCTCCAGAATGGTTCTGAAGGGAGTTCTGTCCCCTTAACTGCTAACCACATCCCCACTGAAGGCCCCGATCACAGGCAGCCACCTGTCCGTCAACTAGGCAACACCCCTTGTGGGAGCCTTTCCTGGGGGGTTGGGGTGGAGGGTGGTCCAGGGAAGTTCTCGCCATCCAGAGCTCCCACCTAAGAGTGAGCGTCCGTACATCTGCGGGCCTGGGGTGCAGCGTGGAGACTAGCGTTGACAACACTGCATTGTACACTTGAAATGGGCTGAGAGTGGAGCTCCAACATTCTCACACAATAAAAAAAAATTAAAAAAAAAAAGAAGGAAAAGAAAAGAAAAAAACAACTCTTCAAGGTGAAGGATGTGCTCATTAATGTGATTTTGGGAATCCTTTCACCATCTGTATGTATATCGAATCACCCTTCAATTATATTACAAGATCATTTGCCAGTTATACCCTGAGAAATCTGGGGGGCAGGGGTCAGAAGGGTATGGAAATGGATGGGCAAGGTGTGGGACACACAGTCCCACCTGGCACCTTCAGCTCAAGTGTCAGGAGGATTAAGCCGTGCACAGAAGGCACCAGAGACCTGCCCACACTAGGGTCTGCACTGTAGGTGTGACCCCACATTCTTTTAACTGAGCGACCCACATCTTAAGTAGCCATCCAACCTGAAATGTGAGGCGAATGACAGGTGTCTGAGGAAGGACCACTGGGGATGGTCCTGTATGGATTTCCCTGGACCTCTGTCCCCAGGAGGGACTCCTGCAAGGACACGTTGCCTGGCTGAGGGACAGGGGCTCACTCTTCTCCACCAGCTTTTTTTCACAGCTGCTGGCTGGTTCCTCAGTCATGGTACATGCATTTTAACGTGAAATTAAGCGGAACTGGGCAGTTAATACAGAAAGGACAAAAAACACGTAAGTGCTTATGGGACACTTTAAAACCAAGCCTAACCCCAAATGTGGCCACACCCGCTTTCAGAACTCCTTCCGCTGGCTCAGCCCTGGACTCTATAACTTAAACAGGCAGCACCTCTCTTTCTTCCAGCACAGTAATGAGGTCTAGACCAGAGACCCCCTTGTGGCTGGACCTTGGTCCTAACCCCATCCTGGACGGTTCTAAGCCAGCCCCCTGCCAGGCAGCCTGGCACTAACTGAACTGCATGCTCAGAGCCTCTTGTCGCCCTTGGTTGAAGACGCCCACTTTGTTTGATGTTCCTAGTTGGGAAAATCAACTTTCGCTAATTATTATGACCCTTTGTTCTCTGACAAGGTCATTCAGCGTGAGCCCCACTTGTCAGACCGTGCCAGTGTTCATTTGCAAATGCAACTTTCTATAATTTTAAAGCAAAAAATGTACTTTGAGGAGCATCCTTCTGCCCTTTGCTATAGTCCTTGTTAACATTACTAATCTGATTTAAGTGAAAATTGTTCTTTATATTGCTTCCCACAAATACACACTTTTCCCCTTTAAAAGTGCCAAACGCTATGTTTTCCTTTCCTGCAAAGATGTATGGGGGCTGTTTTATTACAGATTAGTGACACTGCAATAGCAGAGCCCCGTGGGTGGTGAAACTCCGGTATCATTTGTATGATTAGTTTCACCTTGTAGCTGTGTCTCTGAAAATGCAATTAACAGTTTCATATTCCGAGTAGCTAGCTTTTATTCTTGCTGCATGCTGTGCAACATTTGCATCATAAAAAAACTAATTGGTAAACACAGTCTTGCCGGCTTCTCTGAGATCCACCCAATTCTCTTCGTGTTAATTGGCTCAGCTTCAACACACACTGGATGGGATTTCAAAGGATGCCGCAGATTAGAGAGCCTGCAAGCACTTGTGTTTCACAGAACCAACTCCAAGGAGACTGGGGGAAGCTATTTTAAATTAATGCCAAATGCAAGCAACTCGCTTGTCCAGTTGTTGCCGTGGAAACCGTTTTGTCCGCTAATCTGGTGGGGGGGGGTGTGTTTACTGGGATTCGTCCTAATGAGCTTCTTGGAGGAAGTGGGCTCCATGGAACCTTCCACCCTCTTCGTCAGCAGCTGAGTGAGGACACCTGAACAACTTCCCTTTGCATTTCACAGTCTTCACGTTCCTTCTTTCTACCCCAACCCAGTCCCCTCACCCCACCCCACCCTCAGGTGCATCAACCTAGCTCTGTATGTGTGTGACCCCAGGAGCAGTGGTGTGAAACTTAAACACACATTCCATAGGAGAGATCCGTGGCTTGTGAGATGTAGAGAGTTGCTTGTTCTCTATGCTGAAACGTCATCACAGAGAACTCCTCCCCACCCAGTCTTTCTCCTCCTCTCTCTGTTATCAATGATTCAGAATAGTCAGATGAACCTTGCAGACAAGCACAGTTTTTCTTTTCCTGAGAGAAATCAGTGATCTCTGATTTGTTGGATGTTGACCTGAGTGAAAAAGCTGTTGGAAGTGGTTCTTGTCCCCAGATTGAGGAAATGCTACCTGTGCAGTTCCATGCAGTGCATGTTTCCATCAAGGCTCATGGAGTCGGAAAAGGCTGTGTGGGTGACATGTTCCATTCAGCAGTTGTTCCGAGTGACGGGTGAGGCAGGAGACCTGAACTTGCTCAGTGATGTGATTGAGATTTTATTAGCCAAAGTCATTTTTCTTTTCGCTCCTTTCTCTCCCACTCCTGCCCCTCCTCCTTCTCCTTTTCTCCTTCCTCCTACGTCCCAGGTTCTGTGTATTTTTGTCTTAATTACCGGGCTCTAATGAATGAATGTTTTTTTCCCTAGTGTTTAACCTAAGGACTGTTGAACAATTGTAATAGGCATGTTTGTTATTTGTTTTGAACTCACATAAGTAGCTATTTGCTTAACTGCAAAAAAGGAGTGGGGAGGGAGAAAGACCTCATAAGTTCTCTGCTAGTGGCAAAGAAACAGCTCTTTTTAGTTAAAGATTAACAAAATGAACCAGTTGTAAGTAAAGTGGATTCCAAATATGTAGATGGAGGGGTGAACCAGCAAAGCAGGTGTTTTGTACCCCTGTCCTCATCAGGTAAGAATAAAAGAAAGTGTGACATGGAGCCATGTTGTAATAGACACAGAACTGGGACAGAATTCCAAACCCAGAGTAAACAGAGGGGTCTCCAACATCAGCTTGCTCAAGGTCATACCCTGCCTTTCAACCCTCTTCCTGGAGACACACACCCCATGCTTCAGTCATTTCCCCTTACCACCCACCTCCTATTTGCCACATGTGACCTAAAAGTACCTTGATTATTTTTTTTTATCAGTAGACTAGGAATTTGTTCACTTTAGGATTTTAGGTTGCAAACAAAAAGAACAAACATAAAACACTGAGAACAAACGGAGAAAAGGTAACTGAAGATATTATGGGTTAGAGAAGCTCAAATATAGATAACCCAATAATTCAATTCAATGTGGGGTAAACAAGGCACAAACTGGCACTCAACCTTGTGGAGAAAGTTCAGACTACCACTCAGGCTTCCTGGATGTTTGGAGCTAGCATTGTTTCCCGCTGCGTTGTCCGAGCCTCCCATCTTAGCAATCTACTCTTCGCTGTGGAACTTGCAAGATAAAAGGGTAGGAAAAAAGAGAAACAGCTGAGAGAGAGGGAGAAGAAATACATTCTGGAGAAGTGTGTATTCTCTAAAAAATTAGGAAATGAAAGTAAGCTTTTGAATTAAAAAGACTACATGAGAAACAAGAGCCTTAAATCTTTTTTGGGAATGAGGTAAAGATGGATGGATAGAGGTAAATGACAGGTGGATGGATGGATGAATGATGGATGGATAAATAGGTGGACAGTGGATGGATGGGTGACAGATGATTGGCACATGCATGAATGATGACTGTATAGATGCGTGGATGATAGGTGGCTAATGGATAGATCAGTGATAGATCGGCGATGGCCAATCCCTCTACAAAGCACGCCTCATGGAATGATATCCTGGAAATGTGGGTAACCTGCTGGAGAGTCGGCAGGCTGGGAAGAGGCTGTGATTCTGAAACAGGAATTCAGGGAACAGAGTTTCCTCCCAGGAGCTGCTGTTTAGCTGCTCAGAGCCTTGATGAGCTGGAGAAAACTGGGCACGGGCATGAGTGCCAGCACGACTTTTCCTCTCTTAGGATTGTTTCCCAACCACACGCACTTCCTCCTGTCCAAGGGAGGATCACACCCAAATCTGCGTTGTGAGCATCATGCCTGTGATCATGGATTGAAAATGCAGGTCATTACATAATTTATGTATCACACCTAATCTCTACGCATTTCTTCTTCTTTCTTTTTGTCTTTCGTTTATTCACCCATTCACCTAGCAGATATTTTTAAACATCTGCTCTGTGGAAAGTCTATGTTAAATTCTACAAAAAATACACAAATGAATGAGGTGGGCCCCGCCCTCTGGTCACTGAAATGCAACCTGTGCCATTGCCTGTGGTCTTTCTTATCCGGTTTAACACACCATCTCCTGCCTGCTGTTCATGAGCCCAGGAAGAGCTGTGCCCGGGCAGGTGCGGGCAGGAGAAGGGCCGCATCCTAGGGTGCGTGAGAGAGCTGGGGTCCTGGGCAGCATTGTCGTTGGCCAAAATTTAAACGCGTCCTGACACTCAATGCAGTAGCATTCTTTTTATGTACGAGGCGAAACTCGACTCACCAAAGATCTTTGGTTAGAAACACCCAGTTAGTTATCATTGAGGATCACGGCTTCATCACTGAGACTTTCTTATCCTTTATATTTTTAATATGCTGTGACTCCACATCACCTATTCCACCATTTCCCTCATTTCTGGGTTCCACTTTCTAATCTGAATTCACTGTGTTTGCATTTGAAATGGTAGCTTTCCTGTGGACAAAAGCTGTGAGGAATGAGATCACTTATGGGAAGGTCCTCGCTGGCACGGAACTCAGATCACGGGTGGTGGTTAATGGAGTGAATTGTGTGAGCATGACGGTGCTCAGAATTGCTTGACTATAAATTCTGTGGATACAGATTTTGGACCTAAAAATCCAGCCTGGAGAGAATGATTATAAAGTGTCTGAAATACCATGCTGTGTGAGAGTACATTCAATAAATTCATCTCACATTGAGGGAGAGGCCGTCGGGGCACCTGGGGCGGGAACTGTCACTCTGGGTCGATGAGAGAATCCTGCTACGCCTCTAAGGAAGGCCTGCAAGCATGGGACTTCCAGGGACATTAGACCCAACGCGAGGTTCTTGTAAGGGGAATGGAGAAACTCCACACCTTTAATTTCAGAAGATTGAAACTATCAGCACTTGTGATAAAACTGACTGAACATCATGCATTCCTTATCACGTTTACTAGCACATATGCTTAACAGTAAAGAAAAAAAACCAACTCAGGAAGACTAGATTGTGGCAGAGGTATCCATGCCCAGGAAGAACACGGAAGTGACAGCTTTGTGTCTTTGAGTCTTGGCAGGGTTCAGTGTCTGCTCTTGGGGAACCAGTGACAATCAGGGTGGCCACGGGCAGTTTACCTTTCTGCAGTGCAGCAGGAGACTCTCGTGGCCTGTGGAAACTGCTCCAGCCTTCCTTCCACCAGTGCCAAGACCAAGCCTGCACAGGGGCGACTGGTGCGACAGTAGGGCTCCCAGACCACACCGCCACCCCTGCACCAGGTGAGCGAGTTACTTTAAGAGAGAATCAAAACCCTGAAGAGTCAACAGGCGTGCACAGTCCGGAAAACGTTCTAAGAGGGAACACGAATGATGCGAACGGTTGCATCAAACATCACCTTCTTCACCGTGTTTTTGCCCAGGACCAGCCTTGTGGGGACTTCAGTGTCCAGTGACACTTGTGAGGGCAGGATAGCAAGAGGAAGCCACGTTATGCTGTGGAGACCGCGTGATGAGCATCTCTGTGGTTAATTCCAAGTGCATCTTGACTGTCAAATTCCATGATCTCCTCTGTCTGGATAAGTTGTTGAACTTCTCCATTCTTTTGTGTGTAGAAGTCTCTGGAGGTGAGGACCACATTCTGGGTCCAGAGGCAACCTCCGGGCCTTACTCCAGGCCTTATACCAGCTGTTGCTTCCATTCGTGTCTTCGTAGAATTAACGAAGATCAGACCGTGACGCCAATTTGCAGTTGTGATGTGTCCCAGCTGTACGTAGTTGTACGTACGGGCATCTCGGACCACGTGCACCAAAGACTAATACTGTGTGCTCAGACCTGCCCGGCACGTGCATGGGGCGTGCTCCCGTGCTGCTCC
>PVJL010012395.1:0-37492 GCA_004026885.1 Lyroderma lyra | reverse complement strand
AAGAAATACAAATGGCCAGCAGACATATGAAAAAATGCTCATCCTCATTAGCTATCAGGGAAATGCAAATCAAAACCACAATGAGATACCACCTCACACATGTGAGAATGGCTATTATCAACAAGACAAGGAATAACAAGTGCTGGAGAGGATGTGGAGAAAAAGGAACTCTGGTACACTGCTGGTGGGAGTGCAAACTTGTACAACCACTGTGGAAGGCAGTGTGGAGGTTCCTCAGAAAATTGGGAATGGAGCTACCATTTGACCCAGCAATTCCTCTTCTGGAGATCTACCCAAAGAACTTGAAAACCTTTGTCTGCAATGACTTATGTACCCCAATGTTCATTGCAGCGCTGTTCACAGTGGCCAAAACATGGAAACAAGCAAAGTGCCCTGCAATAGATGACTGGATAAAGAAGCTGTGGTACATACACACAATGGAATATTACTCAGCTGTAAGAAAAGATGAAATATTGCCATTTGCAACAAAATGGATGGACCTGGAGATTATCATGCTTAGTGAAATAAGCCAGACAGAAAAAACAAAGAACTGCATGATTTCACTCATATGTGGAATATAAAACTGAAAGCAAAGAAAAAAAGAAATGAACAAACAAATAACCCATGGACACAATGAATAGTTTAATGTTTATTTGGGGACAAGTGGGTTAGGGAGGGGAGAAAGGGGAGGGGGTGGGAGAGGAGAGGGGGAAGCTAAATATAAGGTGATGGAAAGAGAAGTCACATTAGGTTGTGAACTTACTATACATCAAGTTGACAATGCACTGTAGACTTATATGCCTGAAACCTATGTAATCCTTTCTAACAGATGTCACCCCAATAAGTCTAACAATAAAAATGAATTAAAAAAAAAAAGAAAAAGTATGTATTTATTAGTGAAAAACTAATAAATTATTTACCTGTATATAATGAAATAAAATGCATCATAAAAAATATTTAGGCCATTATATATAACAATATGAATTAATTTTTAAGAGATGTTCAGTAAAAATGACAAGGTAAAATAATTGTGTACACACTAAATTTGTTGGTGATAATGTGTGTGTGTGTGTGTGTGTGTGTGTGTGTGTGTGTGCATGCACAGATGTGTGTTCATCATGGTATTCTCAAGAAACTGTCAAAGTGCTTCCTGACAAGATTGAGCCACTGATGCTCTAACCTGTATATATCTTTTATTTCTGGTGAGAGAAGAGACTATTATTCAGCAAAATATTATATTACTGTAGAAAAAGGAATAATATCTTGTAGGAAAAAGTGCTTAAATTCTCTAAAATGCACAATATCATTTAAAAATCATGACATTAGTTATCATTTAAAAATTGATATCAATAAATTACTCCGACTGTTCTGAGTATCATATTCCACAAAAGTCAGAAAAAATATTGTATTACGATTTCTATGAATAAACCCAGGTTAATAACGTATAGCTATGTCTTTAAACCTGGATATCAAAATAGACAACCTAGGAAACAATTTATTTTTTCTAGATTTTCCAGAAAATCTTCTCAGAGGTATTCAATGCAGAGTGAATATGACTTATAATTTGAGATATTTTAGATATATAACTGTAGAATCACCATTCAAAGAATAGTATACTATCTAATAAAGTTTGGTTTTTATTAGGTTTGGAAAATTAAATTTATTGATATAGTGGTACTGTAAGAGTTCTATTGGATTTCTAAAAGCTTTCTAGAAAACAGAATGTCACTATTTTAGATAAAGATTTCCTTGGCATTTCATAATACCACACTCATCACAATTGGTCTTTGCATTAATATAATTACTTACGTATAATATTTACCTTTTTATACATAAAAAGATGTGACTATTTTATTTTTTGCAATTTCAAGAAACTAACATTACTTCAAGAAATTCAATAATTAAAGTACTTTCCAAGTTTGTATTTTATAAGTAGTTTCTGATGCAGGTAATAGAAATAACAAAACCTAAATCATTTACTGCCTGTGTCTGGCTCAAACAATACTGAAAAATACTTACATATAGTGTATATTTTTTATTTTTGGCAATAGGAAGAGATAATGAAAGAAGAAAAGAGATTGAATACCATCAGTCTAGTCATCATTAGCATTTGTCATTATTTTTTGGTATTCGGTTAGATGGAACTCAGTAATAACTAGAGATATCAAAGAACAATTGTGACTTTACATTTTTAGAACTTAGTACTTTTCTCACCTAATTTTATATTTATTAAAGAATCTAAAAAATAAAACAGATGATAATTACATGTGAACAAATTAGCATGCAGAAAATAAAATAAATTGTAAAGGATTTTTGCTGAATTAAGTTTAATATTTTGGAAAAGTTAAAGACCACTCACAAATTACTACTGAATATAGTTATACAGCCCTGTACTTAACTCACTATGGTTATTTAGAATTAGCTCTATGTGGTCACTATTAGTGTTATTGAACTCAGGTTTGGCTGCTTGCTGTATATGATTTAATGATCGATTGACAAGAGTTGGTGAAAACAAAAGTAGATTTGTTCAAAATGCCAACATTTCAGGAAAATGATGGACTATTTTCACAAAGACAAGATTTCTTGTTTCTAGAATGGTCAGGAGGTTGTACAGGTACACCAAAAGGAGCAGAACAAAGGAAAGAGAGAATTAGTCATGCAACTCCTTGGTTCTGATATCTAGAAGTCTCCTAGGGTCCCATGTGTTCTGAGATGGTGATCTCAAACCCAGTTTTAGGGGTGATTCATATGTCATCTGATGGAAAACCACAGTCTAGAATTGTAGCCTGGTTGCCATTGTTCAGATGGTGGAGGGCTATCTCAGTTTTTTAAAATTATCATTCTGGTAATTAATCATATTAACAAGGTATGCATGTAACCTCAGGAAAACAGTTACTAAATCAGGTAGGAAGAAAAAGAAAAAAGAGAGAGAATAAAAAGAGAACCAAACTAAGTTGTTAAATCATAAAAAGTGTTAAAATCATAAAAAATGTTAAAGACTCATCCTTACATTAGGATAATGTATCACATAAGGCAGGTAAATCTAATAAATTTTTAAATTGCATATTTTTAGTTTTAATGTAAGAAACCTGATGAGGAGAAAATTCAGTGAATGGAACATAGTTGTGTTTATAAAATGTTAAGCTAAAAATTTAGTAGGCATTGGACATTTCACTAAGCTCTTCATTCCAATGAATTAAAAATAAAAAAAAATTTAGTCAATGCCTCACATTGTATGCCAAAGATATGCTCAAATTCTTCAGAAATATGTATTTTTACCTTAAAATGGGGTGCTCCATGGAAACACAAAATATAGTATTTTGAAGAGAAATTAACCAATTTATAAGAAAATGAAATCACTGGCTCAATAGTTTGTATTAGTGCAATTATTAAATTATAAAATACTATATTAAAGATACTGGCTTTAAACATAAACTAACTCAAGATACTTCCCAAAGTATTGAAATCATATAATTTTCAGGGTTTTAAATTTCATCATAGTTTTAGGAAGCCACTTTTGAGAATTTTAATGAAAATAAAAATCTTGAGTCAAAGGAAAAGCTAGAAGTTATAATTAGTAATAAAATAGTAATTATATGCTTCAAATAATAAACATAAGGTAAGACATTATTAAACCTATAAATTGCAAACCTGTAGAATAAATCATTGTGTGATGGTCTAAACCTATCAATAACCACCCTCTGAAAGATTGTGGCTCAACCAGACTTTGTAGTTCTTTCAAGATATATTTTAGCAGTAATCATCAAGAAACACTGAAAAAAAGGAAAAAGTTTATTATTTACAAGATTTGGAAATTATATGGCACATCTGGGGTCACACAGGGAGGTATTTGATAGATAGGTAAATAGAGAGAGCTTGGGTCTTGGGTTTAGGTCTTGGGTTCCGCTCTTATTGAAATGAAGGGCGAGGTCCTTGAATTTTGAGGACTCACTCTTCATTGATGAATTTAAAACATAAGAGCAAAAATTTAAAGCATGAAATGAAGGATCAAATGGTGAGATAGCCAAATCACCCAAGATCTCTAAAACAAAGAAGCCTCAGTGAGGAGAGGCAGCCTGGCTCTTTAACTAGCTCTGTACTTGTCCATGTGTTCATTCTGAGATAGCCATTTTTGAAATGTCTCTTGGAAGTAAATGCCAAAGTAATCAAAGCTTAAGTCAGGCATTTGCATTACAAAAAAGAAAACAATATACTGTCAAAGTTTATCCTACAAAAAGGCATTGTTTTTTAAGACATAATAACAACATAAAGTCAATATGACTTCTTTAACTGAAAAATGTTAAAGACTCAAGAATTACAGTAACACTTGATTATCAAACAAAATAAGTTTTAAAAGATTTTGACACATTACATGTATCTAAACTTATATAATAAACTATATAGAGAACTGAAGTGATAAAACTGTATTTCTTATTCTAAATTTTAGCAAAATTTCAGGATTATTCCTATATACTCTCTCTTTAAATGTAATTTGTGTATGAATATTCACCAAAATAATCCTTCATTTATTCAACAAATATTAATTTTATAACTAATGTCTGAGGCACATAACTTTCAGAGGGTGGCATGGAATTTGTTAATCTATTATTTTACTTATACAACACATTTATTTTAAATTTATTATATAAGCGTATATGAGGTCTAACAATTAAGTTTGTGAATTTGACACCTTGTACTTACACTGGCTTCCCTGAACAAACAAGTCGATAAGGTTTCATATCCTTGGTAAATCTGTTTCTCACAGCTGTGTTCATGTTGATGTGTGGCGGTGTCTTGCTGAGTGGTGTTCATTATTGAGGTTGTATATTTTTGTGTGTCATTATGAGAATGTCAGAGGTTGAATTAGAGCAAATAAATTTTTCACTAAACTTTGCAAGAGTGGAAGTGAAATCAGGGATATATGTGAGTCCAAGTTTATGGAGATAATGTCATGAAGAAAGCAGCAGTGTCCAAATGAATTAAATATTTTTCTGAGGGTAGAAAAAGCATCACTGATGAAGAGAAGTCAGAGCAGCCAGTAACAAGCAGAACTGACACAAAAAATTGCAAAAACCATCAAATTGTGCATGAAAATCATTGGCTGACTCTGAGAAGCATAGCAGACCAAATAAACATCAATAAAGAGTTAGGAAAATCTTAATAGAAAATGTTGGCATGAGAGAGGTGTGTGCAAAAATGGCCCTGAAGGAACTTACTGATGAGCAAAAGCAAAGGAGAGTTGAACTTTGCCAAGGCTTTTAGAAAGGCAAGGTGAAGTTTTAACTTGTGTTATCACTGTAATGAAACATAGGTGTATCAATGTGATTTTGAAAGAAAGTGTCAAAGTGAGCAATGAAAGTCAGCCAATTCTTCATGACCAAAAATGTTCCATCAGTACAAATCAGGAGTCAAAGCAACGTTGCTAACTGGTTTTGATATTGGAAGGATTGTTCATTATGAATTTGTACCAACTGGACAAAGAGTCAACCAAGTTTACTATTTGGAAGTGCTAAAAAGGCTGTGTGAAAATGTTAGATGACCTAAACTTTTCACCAACTCATGGCTCTTGCAGCACAACAATGCACCAGCACACAGGACACTGTCTCTGAGGGAGTTTTTAGTGAGTACAATTACCTGTATTGGACCACCCTGATCTGGCCCACAGAATTTTTTTATCCTAAGATAAATAATATATTTAAAGAAAGATATTTTGATGGCATTCAGGAAATCGAGTATAATATGATAACTCTGGCTGCCATTCCAGAAAAGGAGTTCCAAAATTGCTTTGAAGGGTGGACTAGGCACAAGGGTCAGTTCATAGTTTCCCAAGGGGAGTACTTTGAAGGTGATGACAGTGATTTTCAGCAATGAGGTATGCAGCACATTTTCTAGGATGAGTTCATGAACTTCATTTTCAGGCCTTGTATATATATTCGAGGTCCTTACTCAAGAGGATACAATTACCTAAAAATTGCCTAATAATTAAAATATTGTTATCAGTGAGGCTAGATTGTTCTGCAATAGTAAAATTGCCCCATATCTCAGTAACTCATAGCCACATAGGTTTATTAAGTCTTATAATCATTCTACATGTTCATTCTCAGTTATGGGTGCTATTCTATATTATCATTTTACTACACCCTAGGACTCAGCCTGACAAAGCATCCACACTGTCAAATATCACTGATCATTTTGATAAAGGAGAAAAAAAGAAACAAAATAAATAATTTCCAATAGGTAATTCAATTATGTTAGAGTTACCAAGTAAGTTGCATATAGCTGATACAAAAATGAGATTGCTGAAGGAAAAATAGTTCTTACAAGTTCTTCTGAAAAAATGAGAGGTCAAGCTCCTTCCACACTTGATAAGGTGTGGAATTTGGGGAGAATTCAGTGAAGTAAAGTTTAGCCATCTGATATCAAAAAGCACTGTGAAAATGACTTATTTGGGGACAGTGAAAAAATAACTGAATCAATTATTGAAAAATGTGAAAGGACACCTCATGACTTGGAGCCAAAATCTAATGTAACTTTGAAATAACCACACTATTTTCTTCAAATAGTCAAATCACACATTGTGTTATGCCTTATGAAGCATTTGTATCTGAATATTAAAGATGCTTGTTCTTTACTTTAATTTGCATAATGAAGTGAGTAAAATGGACTACATAGTATCAATCTTTAAGTTGTTCCTATGAAGAATTTTGCTATATATTTACAGCACTAAGTATTTTATTAAAGAAACCTATTAATAGCTCTTTGGTAAAACAGATTTGCTGAGACTAGAGAGTTTCTAAAGATTTCCTGCACAAGCTTAAATTACTCTGAAACTGATTTTGCAGCCTAGGTAATCAGCCAAAATAAAGTACTTTTGTTCCTCTTTGTATTCCAAATGCTTTTGATAAGCCTGGCTGGAGGGTAGATAGAATAAAGATGAACAGCTGGTTTTATAAAATTTTAATGCATTAATCAACTTGAACATTCACTCAGGCAAAAAATTTCTATTCTCCTAACACATGATTAGGTACTTTCATAATATAACTTAAGAAATAGTTAATATCAAATACATAATTTTGTGTGCATGTGGACTCTGGCTAAAAACTAGTTTCCATACAATGGATGACAAAAATATATGTATAGAAAACTTATACTTGGCTTTGAAAAAGAAGAAAGGCATTTTAAATATTACCCTCTTATTGTCGTACCAAAATTAAAGGTGCAAAAAGATCAAGGGACAATAAATAAATAAAAATGTAAGTTGAATGATAGTCCATTTTCTCCTCCACAAAATTTTTAATTTTTCATAGACACAATTCCTCAAATTTCTGAACTATTGTCAATTCATATAAAGATTGTATTTCATATAAATATTTGATAAAACCTCTATCAGTTAAAGTTTTAAATCTACTCACCATGAAGGAAATCTAACCCTTTTGAAATTCTGTCTTTATATGTGTCAAATAAAAATTTTTTTCATTCCTTTTCACATCATGCAGTGTGTCAAAAATTTTAAACAAACACATAGCAGTGCACATCAATCAACACTTTTTTTGCAAAGAAACATTTCCAAAGCTTGCTTTGGAAGTTAGGTTGCCATGGAAAAAGTTCTGTTGCATCATTAACTGTGAATAAATATTAAGAGTTTTTATAATTCTGAAAAATGCACTTACAGGAGAGTGGGAATCACACTCTAAAAATAGACATGGAATAACATGATCAAGTAGATGGGTGGAGTGCTGGTTGGTGCAGTGAGGCAACATAATTTTACTTTTAACAGGCCTAATAATTATGGCTTTTTTATCCTCTTATTCTCATGCCTGTCAAAAATCCTGTTATACATTTGGCCATTAGGATGTTAAGATGTGAAGAAATAGGAGAAAGAAAAAGATTACTTTATATGTGTAAATTATTTTAAATGTGGAGCAGGTAGGAATATGAAAATCAAAACTCCAAAAGGCAAATAATGAAATGCATATTTTTTATTATGTTGCATGAATTTTAAGAGATGAAGGTGTCAGTGGAAATTACAAAAGATAGCAGAAAGTCAGTGAATAGCAGCTGTTCAATAGTAAAGTTACATTAGAAAAAAAAGTCTCCAATATATATGGTTTCTCTGTAAGGAAAGAATGTTACTATAAGCATGAATATTAGTGAATGATATGCATCTGAATTTCAGAAATAAAAAGACATCTGAGGTAAAGGTAAATTTCTCAAATTTAAATATAAAATTTCAACTTACCCAAAGTTCATGTGTAAGCTTCCAAATATTAAAAATATTGTATATTTAAGCCTGTATTGATTTATAAATTAATCTTTACTAAACTATTGAATTTTCTTTAGAGATACAACGTATGGATTTGACTTTAACTTAAATTAGAGAGCATAATTTTTCAATTGAGAAATTTTCTTGATGTTCTAATACAAAATGTATGAACATGTTTTATAAAAAAATATGTATTGTTATATTTTAACACTATATTCTTTGATAAACATTTTAAATATACTTTTTATATTTATTATTTAATAATCACTTATACATGATCAATTATAATACTATATAGTTATAATTACATTTAAATGAGCATTTTAAGCTTAGGTCAACTATGCAAATAATGATCAGAACCTAAAGTCATTCAAACCATTTTAATTTCAGAAAATACAGCATATGTCTTAGTTTCTCAATACATTTACATACTTATATATAATTTTCAGTTTGTATATATTTATGTAAATTACTCTATTAAGTAAAAAATCAAACTTTGATGAATCCAATAACTACAACAAAGCACAGCATAGAGGAAAACACAAAGGCTGTGGAGTTAGATCTTAATTCAAATCCTAGATCTTTCAGAAGTAGTTATATGACTTCTCCAAAAGAAAGGTTTCTTCACCTCTAAAAGTAGTGTGACAGTAATAACAGCTTACATATTATTTTTGCTTACTAATTTTGCCATTATTGTAACAAATTATTTATATTATATTAACTCATTAATCTTTGCAACGTTATTAGTAGTGTTATATTAATTCCTATTTTACAGAGAAAGACGTGAGCATAAAGATTGTGATTGGACTAAACTAAGGTCTCCCAAACAGCATTGTGAAACAAAGATTTCAACACAGGAATTCTGCTTTCTCTTATTTAAACTATGTTTATGAAGAATATACACACATACACACACATATAAAGATAGGGCAATTAATTTGGTGAACTCATCCTAAAAAATGTGCTACATACCTCATTGCCGAATGTCACTATGGTCCCCTTCAAAGTACTCCCTGTTGGAGGCTGTATACCAATGCCAGCATTAAGTCCACCCTTCAAAGCAATTTTGAAACTTTTTTTCTGGAATGGCCATCAGAGCTCTCATCATACCCAAAATCTGACAACTAAGTTCTTGAACTTGCCATCATGTGCTTATGTTGACAGCACTGTATAAACAACTCAAAGAGGTGCCAAGTTGTTTGAACAGTGCTGCCAACATAAACGCATGGTAGCAAGTTCAAGAACTTAATTGTCAGATTTTGGGTATGATGACAGCTCTGATGGCCATTCCAGAAAAAGAGTTCCAAATTTGTTTTGAAGGATGGACCAGACACTGGCATTGGTGCACAGCTTTCCAAAGGGAATACTTTGAAGGTTACTGTAGTGATATTCAGAAATGAGGTATGCATTAATAGCACTTTTTCTAGGATGAGTTATCAAAATTAATTGTCTGACCCTCACACACACACACAGACACACACACACACACACACACAAACAAAATATACCCCAAAACAATAATCACTATTGTATAAGTATAAATTTGGATTATTACCATCCAAGTATTAATTTAGTAATGTCTTGGGTGAATTTGTGATTTTCTCTTTGGTATTAGATATTAAAATCAATGAGCCTAACTTATTTAAGCAGTTTGATATGCATGTTTAATAGATACTTGCAAAATTTTAGTATAATCCCATATTACCATTTTATTTTAATATTCATGCTATTTTCATGATACTCAATAAAAAATGGGCAACAAAAAAAAAAGAGTAAACTGGAAGAGTTTTGTTTTTCTTATTTTTTTTTGGTGACTCTTACAAAAGATCATTTGACATTTTCTTTTATTTTTGGTTGGTTCCCTGAATGGGGATTGAACCCAGGTCATGGCAGTGAGAACACCAAAACTTAGCTGCTGGCACCAGGGAACCAGGGAACCTGGGAACCCCTCATTTGATGTTTTCTATGCACAAATATATCTACACAAAATTATTAATAGCCCTAATAAATCTTATTTTAAAGTAAAATTAATTTACAACATAAATCAACATGCTTCCTGCAATGTAAATCTAAATTTCTCTAACAAAAAAAGTGCCATTTTACATTTGCATTGATAGAATTTTAATTTCTTTGTTACTTAGATTGCAAGAATAACACAGATTACCAATCTGTGTGTGTGTGTGTGTATGTGTGTGTGTGTGTGTGTGTGTGTGTGTGTGTGTGTATTAAAGCATTGAATACACTAACAAAGAACAAATTTAAAAATACAACCACAAACACATTATCAATTTTTCTGGATGATGAATAAGGTAGAAAAGTTAAATACTTAAAAAGATATTCTAATGATTTCAGGAAATCAGTTACCTAAATCATGCTATAATATAGGTAAATGTGGCTACATAGTAAACTAGATTTTTCTTCTTAGTATATTTGGGTTTAAATTTAATTTCCTTATGAAATATATAATTTTATGCCATGTTATATAGATTTTATAATTTTCTTCTTGGAAGATTGTCTGTTTCTAGGAATTTATCTGTTTCATCCATATTATCAAATTTGTTGGCGTATACTTGTTTGTAGTATTATTTTATAATTCTTTGTATTTCTGAGATGTCAGTTGTTACTTCTCTTTCATTTTTTATTTTATTTTTTTGAGCTCTCTCTTTTCTTTATTTTTTTTTTTTTGTCTTAATGAGTCTGGTTAAAGGCTTGTCAATATTGTTTGTTTTATTTGTTTGTTTTTGTTTTTGTTTTTGGGTAGCTCCCTGGCTGGGTTGTCAATATTGTTTATCTTTTTAAAGAATAAGCTCTTGGTTTCACTGATGTTCTCTATTATGTTTTTAGACTTTTGTTTATTTCTGCTTTGATATTTATTTATTTATTTCTTCTTACTTTGAGCTTTGTTCACTGTTTGTTTTTCTTCTAATTTATTTAGGTGTAGGGTTAGATTATTTATTTGAGGTTTTTGTTTTGTTTTGTTTTGTTATATTACTCAAGGTGGGCCTGTATTGCTTTAAATTTCTTTCTTGGACTACTGTTGCCATGTACAATAAAGTTTGTGTCACTGTGTTTTCATTTTCACTTGTTTCAAGGTATACTTTGATTTCTTCCATAATCTCATTATTAACACATTCATTATTTAGTAGCATGGTATTAACCGCCATGTTTTTGTGTGTTTTTCAGTTTTTTCCTTTAATTGATTTCTAGTTTCATACCACAGTGGTTGGAAAAGACTCATAATATGATTTCAATATTCTTCAATTTATTCAGACTTATTTTGTGGCTTAATACGTGGTCTATTTTGGAAAATATTCCATATACATTTGAAAAGGTTATATATTTTGCTGTTTGAGAAAAATATGCTCCAAAATATCAATTTAAATCCATCTGATCTAACATGTCATTCAACCTTTGCACTGAAGCCACAACAGTTTCTCTGCCTGTGTCTGGCACTTCCCAACCCACCATCTTGGCTGGAGCCTAAGGTATGTGCCTGGGAGCAAGAGAGTCTGTTGGTGGGCTCTTTAGGAGAGGATACCTAGGTTTCCAGCAGCCTTTTTTCTCACCCAGATGATAGAATCCCCATTGATTTTCAAAGGTAGATATTGTGAGGCTCTTTTTTCCAGCACTGGTGCTCCATTCTATGGAGCATGGTATGGAACTGGGACCTTTCTCTCCCCAGGGGTGACCTCTGCAGCTGAGATAACCCTCCTGATACTCAACTGCCACACATGGGTACGGGGCCAGCCTATTTTGTGTCTCCACTCCTCCTACCAGTCATGACTTGGCTTCTTCTTTATATTCTTAATTATAGGACTTCTGTTCAGCTAGTTATCAGATGGTTCTCCAGGTTGATTGCTGTATAATTTACTTGTAATTTAAATATAGTCATGAGAGAATATGAGCACTAGATTTACCTATCCTGCCATTTGGGCTAGAACCTCAAGCACAACTTCTAAGTAATCCAATTAGTCAGTGACAGACAGGTCTAAATGTAGTTTTGTTTTTCTCAAGTCTACTGCTGCATTAATGATATAAAATAGCCATGAGTTTGGAGGAATTAACATACAATAGTAATAGGCAAAAAATAATGTAACGAGGGATAAATAATTCGTTTTATTTCGATTTTCTATGTAGAATTATCCAAAATGTTTTTTTACCTGCTAGATACTCTGGCAGTACCTTTTCACAAGACATAGTATATTCAAATATTGCTAGAAACTTTGTGAATTTGTGTCATTTTTCTGTAATATAGTCTATAAATGCTTTTCAGAACATAAAAACTTTATATACAATATGGAAATGCATTGCACTTGTCAACTTCGATATACAGACTCACAAGTCACACTTAGTTTAAATTCTGGCTCCACCTAAGAGCTATGTTACTGTGAACAATTTACTCGGTAGCTTTGAACAATTTATCTGTAAAATGAGTGTTATAATAGCACCAATTTAATGTTATTGTTATAAAGAATTGAAGTATAAATATTGAACTGATAAGAACAGATATTACAGTTGATCTTAGCCAAAAGACCGTGAACACGTAACGCAACATATAGATGACCCACTGTAGAATTGTACAACTGGATCCTATGTAGTTCTTGCTAACCAATGTTACCCCAATAAATTTAACAGTAAAAAGTGTAAATAGCTGAAAAGAACTTAGCATACTGTATTAAAAAATGCCTAAAAGTATTAATAAATTACTTTTAGCTATTAAAAAAATTATTTTTGTGTGTCAAAAAGTTCTTAAATATCTTTTAGTTTCCTAACAGTATAAACATTTTTTTTGTCTCATAGCATGTGGATACTTAGTTATTTTTTGAGTAGGTACAAGTAACATCTTTTAAATCAATGACTTCATTCGTATTGGTTAGTCATTGTGTTCATGTGTGTTTATTTTAAGGTCATCAGTAGAACTAATTAAATAAAACATTAACTGCTTATCCTAAGTATATGTGTTGAGTTTCAGTAACTGAAAACCTAAGTAAAATTAAATAAAGCAAAAAAACCCCTGTTATTTTCCAGAAGATTTTTTATTTGTTAAGCTCTAAACATTTATTTTATTTGTTAATATAACTAAACACTCTCCAGTAGTATTTTGGATTACCTTTTTAGGAATGACTCTTAAAAAAATAAATACCAAAACATGCATTGCTCAATAATTCCTCAATTTAACATTTTTAAACATTTTAATTATAGGATTAGAAATTTTCTAGTTTCTAAATTCCATTTAAATGTATTTTAATCCTTCAATTCCTCAAGTATTTTATAATAAATTAGGGTTGTACTCAATTAGTCACTAAAATTTCTCACTGACAGTATGATTTCTCTGTATAAAATGGAAAAATAAAGTAGATAGTGCAGTAATTCACTGAGATATCACATGTCATGTTCGTATCTGCTCTCTTTAGCTTTGTTCTGTGTGTTTGTCTTATTACATATATTTTCCCTACTTTTTGACAGTTATTTTCTTTTTCTTCTCATCTAAACTATTTCCGGGAGTTCCCTGATGGTGTAGTGGCTTAAGGCTTCGGCGTTGGCGCTGTCAGCGCTGTAGCCTAGGTTCAATTCCCAGTCAGGGAGCTACCCACATACCAAAAAGCAAAAAACAAAACAAAACAAAAAATAAACTATTTCATTTATTTTTTTTCTGTATGATATTTATACCCAACAGATAAAAAATAAAATCTTGTTTGGTGATGTATTTGTTCTTTTAGGGAACATTATGCTTGTGGATTGATTATGGGGTTTAGTTCATTTTCTTACTCTATCATGCACTGAAGATGGCTGTTCTCCTATACATGGTAATAGAACACCTAAGTAGAAACCAAAATGATCACCTATCATTAGTCATATGTGCAATGCATTTAGAAAGTATTTGAGAAAAAAGTTACAGTGATAAGATATTCTTGGGGCTGAGGAAAGATTCATGAGAAGAGAAGGACCTACTGCTTATCAAATAGGTCATAGCAGATTCTAGTAGATAAATCCTACTTATGAAGCACTGTTCCTGGAAGTTAAAAAAAGTATTTGTGGCCAGAAACTAATACTTCTATATCTTAAAAAAAATGAAGACCATGGATGTTCTTCAGGGTTTCTATGAGTCAGGAAGCCAATACATTTACATGTGAATATGCTTTTTTAATTTAAAATATTTTTGTGTGAATGAATAATTTTGTCAATAACCTAAAGATATTTATTTATGTATTCTAAACAAAAATATGCTATTATGGCATGAGATGCTTTTTAAATTATTATTATATAAGCAAAACCAAATATTTATGTACCTAAAATTAAATTCTTAGCTGAATTCAAATTTGTTTTTGTGTTTGTGCCTATTATTGTCTTGCATATTTTTTCAGGCAGTGAAAACATTTTTATAAGGGAGGGGAGAAAGGGGAGAGGGTGGGAGAGGAGGGAGGGGAAGCTTAATATAAGGTGATGGAAAGAGAAGTCACATAAGGTGGTGAACTTATTATACATCAAGTCGACAATGCACTGTAGAATTGTATGCCTGAAACCTATGTAATCCTTGCTAACAAATGTCACCCCAAGAAGTCTAACAATAAAAATAAATTTAAAAAAAAGAAAAAGTAAACAAGTATGAAAGCTATAATTTTTTATTCTTGAGTTAAATTTCAATTTACAATCTAATATAGTAAATTATATGTAAAACTTGTGTTTGAGTATAATTTTTCTGGAGATCTCCATACATTTACTATTTAGTTTCCAAAATTTACATAATGATCCAAATGTTAACAACTCTAGTTGTAAGTGGGCTATACTCCAGGTTGTGTGCTGTGAGAACGAGAACCTTGACTATAATTATCCAGAATTCCTCAGTCTAGCAGATCTGTTTACAAACAACTACAAGTATATATACATATAGATATAAACATGAATAATCATAAATTATTTAATGACTTCAGGCCACATCACACCATCACATATAGTTAAAACCAGGATTATTATAAATGCAATCTGACCATGTGTTTTTAAGATCTTTTTTGGGATATAATTCATACACTATATAACTCACCCATTTAAAGTCTGTAATTCAATGGTTTTTAGCATATTCACTGATATATGTCATTATCACCACAGCAAATTTTAGAACATTTTCATACCCTTAAAAAACAGTCCCCCATAAATAAATAAATAAATACAAAGCCCATACTTTTAATATATTGTTTTCTTATCCCTGAACCACTAGCCTAAGAAAACACCATACTAATTTTTATCTCTATAGATTCACCTACTGGGGACATTTAATATAAATGGAATCATATATTATGTGATTTTTTTGTTTTCATGGTTCATTAATGTTGTAGCATATATTAATACTTTATTCATAATACACTATTTTATGAGCATACTGCATTTTGTTTATTTATTCATCAATTGATGGACTTTGGAATTGTTTCCAACTTTGGGCTATTATAAGTAATTCTGGTATATAAACTTTTGCACAAGTTTTGTGTGGACATATATTTTCATTTATTTGGATCACATACATAACAGTGAAATGTCTAAAAGGCAACAATTAAGAAAGCAAAAAGGAAGTTCATGGAATGAGACAATGTTTTCAAATTATATATCTGATAAGAAACTTGTATCTAGAATACATAAATAATTATTATAACTGAATAACAGGACAATAAATAAATTTAAAAATTTTGCAAAATTTTTTGCAAAAATGGGCAAAATTTTGAATAGACATTTATCCAAAAAAAGAGAGGCAAATGACCACTAATCACATAAAAATACTGTTTACATCACTAGTTATCAGGAAAACGCAGATCAAAACTGCAATGAGATATCACATATCACCTGCTAGTATGGATATAATAAAAATTTCACATGATAACCAGTATTGGCAAAAATATGTTTACATCAATCAGTAGTAGCCTCATACACCTCATTTGGGAATGTAGAATGATTCAACCATTTGGAAAACAGTCTGGCAGTTCTTCAAACAGTTAATTATGGAGTTACTATATAATCATGTATTTTAAAATTATTTTCTACTCCCTGTGATACTAAACTCATGCATTATTCCCAAGAGACCAGGATCTTTGTGAGACTGTATCTTAAGAATAATTGGTGAAATACAGCTGTTATAAAAAATGCTTTTCAACTTGCATAATGTCGTTTACTAGCATCTAAATAAACTGGACCCTAAAGAATTCACTCACCAGATTAATTTCTCATCTCTGCATAATCCTAATGGAAAATATAATCAGACATAGCTGTTTCAAAATTAAGGTGTAAATAAATCTGCATGTAAATCAGAATTAATTTTGGCTGGAACTGATTATAATAATAGATTCCTAATTATGAACCAAAATTACATTTAACTTTTCCATTGATTTATAAGACTTTCTCATCTAGTCATATGTAGTTCATGGCTGTCTACTATTGATTCCTTTATAACATTTTTCAGATCATCTTCTATAACCCATTAACAGCCTTCACCATTCATTAAAGCACCATTGCAATAGAATACTTTTTATTTTCTTTACAGCCTCTGTCCTCTCTTATTCATCTTATATAGTTTATTGCAAATGTTCCTCAAATGTCAATTTATCTGCTAAATGTCCATATCATTAAATTAAAGCCACTGACAAGGTCTTTCAACAATTGAGGAAACTACTTTAATCTGTCTCTGTACTTTAACCATGAAAAGGAAATATGGACCACATGTATCACCCCTTAACTATTTAAAATAATATATATAAGTGATGCCTGCTTTCTTTCATTAAAATTTTTATCTGAATTCTTCAAAGCAGGGCTTAACTGTTTTTTTTAATGTACTTGATCTGACTGATAACCAAAGAAGTTTACTCTGCTATCCACTGAATAAAAGTCTATGGCTATTGTATCTTAGGATTGTATCATTTATTAAAATAAATGAATCCTTGTTTAATATACCATCTTTTTGTCTAAAATCCTACTTCAGTGGATGTTAAAATTAAGTCTTGCTTTTCTTTTGTCATACTTACTTGATATTTATTTTCTTTAGTTGCCAGAGCCATAGAAATTTTATTCACATTTTCTCAGTACTTATAAACATTTTAATTTAAATTTCAAAGAAAAAATAAAACTTCTACTGATTGCTTATCAAAGTCTGAACCCAGAAAATACCCTTATATGTTACATTCTTCAGTTGAAGTTTTTAACTCATGTTTTTTTTAACTCTTCACAAACTTGTAGCTTTTATATAAAAATGTTAAATCTAACATACACATTTTTATGAAGTATATACTTCCATAGTAACTTACAAAAGAAAAAAAGAATGATTAAAATACTTGTCAGAAAATATAAATTCAAGTTGTTGTCACTATAGAACCTATCAAAAGCTTAGAGAAAAGAGGTTATATTTAGAGAAAGTTGTGTGAAGGTAGTGAAAAGTCCTTCCATTTTCTCTTATTGTCAGGCATATTTTTTTATTAAGGTGAGTTACTGAACACCAGAATAGAGCCTCACAGAATCACTTTATTAGAATGATATCTAATGGTGAAATAGTGACTGTTTTTGGTTATTATAAGGAACAGAAAAGAGTATTTGGACTTGTAATAAAATTATTTCAGAAGTAATTTTCTTAAATCAACATAAGAAGAAGTTCCCAATGACAATGGGAAAATTTATTTACAATTAAATTCTATTAAAAATTTGTTTCCCTAGAGTTTTTATTCCTCTAATGAGAAATGTCTAACATTCCATTTTCCTTTTTGTTATGGCTATCAGTAAATTGGCAGCCAAATTTTATGTTTGGCCATTGTGCTAGAAAAGAAATACGTGTGTGTAGCAAGTGTTGAAAGTTTCATAAATTAAGCTCAGGAGGAATCTTTGATAGTTGTTATTTGCTTTTTTCATCTGTGAACAAGTAAATTAAAATGTATCTGTTGAAAAAATAGAGTTGAAATATGTCAGTTGGAGACTATAATGGATTAAAGCCATTATCTATTCCTATTAGAGTACTTAAAAATGAAATATAAAAATATATATGATTTTGAGTCTTGATCTTGAACTGTGTAATGAAAATACTTTCATGCTTCCTATTTTGTAATAGTTCTGTTGTAAAATAGAAAATCTCTTTTCTAATAAGTCCAATTCAAAAGGGAAAATTGAAATTTTGTGTCAATGGTGTCAATAATCTTGCTGCAGAGGAGGAAAGTAGGCTCCTTTAAGATAAAGGACTACAAGGGACATCATACCCAGAGAGCTCTTTGTGTGTGCACCTTCTAAAATGTCATATATTTAATACTCTCAGAGCTTTGAACTTGTTAAAGGCCAGAGATCTTGTGATTAGCAAGCTATTAAAAGAAGCAATTCTAATAAAATATTATTACTTTCATTTATTTTGTGTGTAATGAAGTCTCTCTGAGAGATCTGAAATGTCATCACTGTCTGACAGGAAAAATACTTCTGATTAATTTGTTAATGTTGGTTGATTTTGAAGCTTTCTCTTTTGTGAATATATAGATCATTATTAAAAAGTGGTTTAATAATTTTATCTTTTTACCATTATGTTTCTTTATTGGATTTACTTTTAAAACATGAGATAATTTTGAATTTGGACAGTGAGTAATAAATTCACCACATTCAGAAGGTCCGAATTAGGAGTCTTTATTCCAGAAGCCAGAGACCATGAGTGGACTAATGTCCAAAAAACTTAGGCCCCTTGGCAAACGCAGGGGAGAGTATTTAAAGGCAAAAACCACAATCAGCTGGGAGAGGGAGATTAGTCATTGAGTTAAAGGCAAAAATCACAACAGGCTGGGAGAGGGCAATTAACCAAGCGAGTTACAGAAGCTAAGGTAAGCATGTTAAGTTGGGCACACATGGGTGTTTCCTGGAATCTGACAGACTGGGTTTTTCGCAGTCTTAACAGCATGGATGGGAAAGTCCCGGGGCAGTAAGCAACACAATACATTTTTTAAATGAAGTACAGCTCATAACAAAATGGAGGACAATTCATAACATGGTGTTACTTACGTAAAGGGCCCTTATTTCAATACTATTAAAAGAGTTACTTGAAAATTTCAAAAACAAAATTCACTTTTCTCCTTTAGACTGAAAGAGTCATTATCAAATATATTCAACATTATTTGTATCTGCTAATGACAAACCATAGAACAAGTTCATGGAACTAAGAGGTGGCCAAGTGAGAAATTACAGCATTAAAAATTACGTGTGTGTGTGTGTGTGTGTGTGTGTGTGTGTGTGTGTAGGTATATGTAGATATAGATAATAACATTATGTAAAATAAAAAATACACTGTCCACATAGTCAAGTTTGTATATATGATAGTCTGGCAGTGTTATTATGGTTCTTGTCTACAGCTTTACAAGTGGCCATAAAGAAGTATGAATCTTTGATTTCTAAACAAGCCTGATCTGCATTGAAAAGAAAGTATAATCTCTTACAACAAAAATATAAAACAATATTTTACGTGTCAGCTTTTGAATGAAGGTGGTCTAAAATAAAGACAAGATTCTGTTATCATATAAAGCAGTGAGTGCTCTTTGAAGGAAGATTTATAGTTAAAAACATATGTTGAAAAAATCAGGACACCATCAAACACAGTAACTTACTTTAAGGGATTTAAGCAAGATGTCTATTATAAACAGGAGGAAAGGCCAGCAGTCCATCTTAGGTAAACATTCGTTTTTATTTCCATTCATTCCTAGGTGTTCTTCTCAAGAAATAAGTTATATCTAACCTATGGATCACTTCAGACTCTCTATGATTAAATATCAGAAAAATCAAGAACAGGTTTTAAAAAGAATATGACAAAAGAACTGTTAGAAGATGAACCATTTTTTAAGCCAGAAGATAATTTAAAATTAAAGTCCAAATAATCTGGTGTTAGAAGATTGAAGCGTAAAAGTGGCAATTCAGTAAAGCTGGGATATACTAAATTGGTGGCAATCAAATTTCAGTGATAAAACTCCTGTAACTATATTTGTAAATCAGATTTGAAATCACAGAAGTATTATACACTATACCTATCTACATCTATATACCTATGTATAATACAGAAGCTCAAAGAACTCTCATTGTTCATGAGAACAATTCTGGTCATGGAAAACATTCAGTAAAAACAATAAAGGAAGTTACAAAGGAGGATCTCCTTCCAACAATCATCCAGATCTACTAATAAGAGGTATCCCAGTTCTCTATAGGGTAAAATTCTTTCTGAAAATCTAAGATATTAACTTCCTACCTGCATCAAAAGATACTGTTGTCATCAAAGAGCTTTTAATGAAAGCTTGGCTACTCAGGAGGGACTGGGAATGATTTAAGGGGTTAATATTTGGTTCAGTCTCTGTGACATCTGCTCAATCAGAAAAGAGACATAATAATGAATAACTGCTTATTGGTTTTAGAATAAAACAAAACTTTAAAATAACAATAAACAAAAATAGAATAAAAATTAAATCACTTATAATCTTACCTCTCAGAATTATCAACTGTTAATTTTTATTCTTTTTGTATGCTTGCTTATACATACTATGTGTTTTGTTAAAATGAGATAATATACTTTTCCCATTTAATATTAAAAAATAAAACCACAATATGACTAAGGGTTAATTAATAAAGACACAAGTAATTTGACTGCCAGTTCTAGAAAAAGAGAATTTGTAATCAGTCTACTCTAAAAGAATGCCTAATGGAAGTTCTTCAGATAAGAAATAATTATAAAAGAAGAAACTTAGGCATCATAAAGAATAAAATCACAATATAAAAAATAAAAATCCCAGTAGATATAATAGACTTATGAGATTTCTAAATTTTTTTGACAGTGAAAGTAAAAATAATAACCTCATCTGATTTGTTTCGCAAGTATATAAAGAAAATATCCAAGACAGTTATTTAAAAATGGAGAAATGTAAAAGCACCTATAAGGATGTCAGTTTTCTACACTTCACTCAAAAAGGTGAAATTAGTATGTTGTGATAAATCATACATGTATAATGTAATACCTAATTCAACTATTACTATATACTGTAAATAATACTAAGACTTATTTACAAAGACATCAGAAACAATATAGATAATTTTTTTAAAGTTGTAAAATAGATAAATACTTATCATAAAAAGTGACCCACAGGTAAACAGAAAAAAAGAAACAAAGTAACCCACAGATAAACAAGAAAAAACAAGGCAAAGAAATGAAGAAAAAAGGGAACAAACAAATCTAAATAAAATGCTAGACTCAAGCTCTAATATATCAATGACTGCATTAAATAAAAGGCCTAAATACACCAACTAAAATACAGAGATTGGCAGAGTACATTGAGAAAACAAACTATGATTCAACTATGTGGTGTACATAAGAAACTCACTTCAAATAATGATACAAGTGATATTGATGCAGCATCTGAATTTGTTAAACTAAACAAATATTCAATGCATGGCATAAACTTTCTATCTTGCTGCAAGTTACATACCAGTTTATTATATTCCTATTACTTATTAATTGCTCTTAAATGTATAATACACATATTTACAGAAAAATTATAAATATATTATCTTTCAAGGATCTCAGTGCACTGTAACTTCTTTTCTTTCTGTTGTTTATTGTGGTTAAAAGTGTACAAGATTTTATTATAGTTAGCTCTTTTTTCTCCAAATTTAATAATGTCATTGTTTTTATACAGTAAATATTTGCTTGTAATTACTCACATATTTATCATATTTTTCTCTGATTACTTATTGTATTTCATATTTACTGAGAGATTGTTTTCCATTTTCTTGATGTACTTCCATTTAGTATAAATATTTTTATTTCATGTTCATTTTTGAATTACTATTACATGGTGGGTAAAGTTTAATGTGAGTATTCTCTTTCAAACTTTTGATGGTATTATCCTACTGTCTTCTAGCTTTCACTAGTTCTGTTGATAATTTTTGTGTTGACTTATTATTTATGGGGACACTGTCAATACACTCTGAATGTTTTAAGGTACCTTTGATTTTAGATTTACTCTGTAGTTTTATTATTGTGTAGTTTACAATGGATTTAATTTTATTTACAGTGTTTCCTGAAACTCTAAATGAAAGTCTACCACTATTTTTGAAAACATTTTTCTTCAAAAATGGCCTTTTCCACAGTCTCTTTATTATTCTGGAATTCTGATTTTATACTTATTCATCTTTATTTTACCCTTTATAACATTTATCTTTTATATTTCTACCTTTTTTACTTTTGTTTTAAATTCTGAAAAGTATATTTATATATAATTTTCATATCATTAATTCCCTTTATTGATTGACTACTGTTTAAAATATCATATTTTCCTTTTGTCTGTAAACATATTTTTTATTAAAGTTCTAGTTTTCTAAATATAGCATTTTTTTCTAGCATTGATTCCACATTTTATATCCTCATACAAATATTCTCATTTTATATTTTATCCAATATTTGTAATACTTTAGTTTGAATTAGTTCTAATTCTAATTAAATATATAATATATTACTACCTCAAACAGTCACTTGAAGTCCAACTTAATCATCTCACTAATCATACATTATTGCCACATTTCATACCTGTTTATCTTTTTAGAAATTTTATAACTAAAATAATTTTAAAATTATTATGGTCATTTTGTCACACTTAAAAATAAATGTTTATCTTAAACACACTTGATAATTTTTTTTCCTAACAGTGGGAGAAATGGGATCTCTCATCATAAATTATTGGTCCAAGTTGGTTAATATTTTAGCCATATTAGGGATGTGTGTTGGGGGATTTTGGTCAGACATTTCCAAGGTCAGCTCTAGGTTTGGTTATTTACTAGGAGGACTCCTAGGATTCTGTATATGTTTGTACTCGTGGCTGTCACATATTATCATAAAAGCAAAATCAGCAAAAGGCAAAGCACATCTTCAAATTATTGTATGTATGTATAAACCCATATGTTTTCCATACCCTCCTATTACCCCAGATGGACAATCCATGTTTCTCTTAAGGCCAAATCTCTGTGAACCATATTCCATTTACTCTCATTCCTTGCTCTTATTATATAACATCCTCTCTTTCCTTGTATCACATGAACACCTGTAATATTGCTATCTGAAAAACAAAGAAACTAATATTGAGTAAGTATAAAAATAAGGATCTTGTTACCAAATAATCTTCAGATTATTAGAATAAACCCACATGATTGAACTTTCTTTTGCTAAAGGAGATTTTTTTCTGTTTAAAAATTTACACTCAATTACTTACAAAGATAGTATTTGTGTTATATAAATTATCTAATTAAAATGTAAAGAAGTGATAAATATTGTTGAGTTATCTGTAACATATGAAATATATACATGTATATACACATATGTATATATACATATATAAACCACATATACATATATATTCGCTACTTAAAACCTTTAAAATTAAACAGAATTGAGATCAAATTATGATTCTGCCATCAAATGATCATGGAAGTCTGGAAAATACATTAACTTCTCTAAACTTCAAAATCTATAAAATAAAAATTTTTTTTCATAACAATTATTTGGTGTACACCTGTTTGTGAGTGTGTTTGTGAATGAGAATGTATTCTTTGTTATTACATAATTTGGTGGGTACCATATTTTACTGAGTATTTACTTCTGAGCCTATGAACATTGTTTCATAAATAAAATAACTTTCATAGCTAAAGGATGATTGAAACTACCACAGAAATATTAAAATATTTATGTGGAGTTTGTATTAAGGCCTCTACACCTTGTTACAGCGTTATGTTCATCCAGCTTTTAGTAATTTGTTTTAAAGGGCACATGTGAACTCTTTGATTAAATCTTGGTTTTACCTCTGCTGACACTAACTGCTGGAGACTTTTTGTTTGTGAGCATCTGGGCAAGTTGCACACCTAATGTATTTTTTTTGTGTGTGTGTTGTGTTTTTACTGGTAGTAAAGCACATTTTTAATAGAGTTATTGATATGGGCCAAACAGAGTAGCCATCCCCCCACTTCACTAAAGGACTCCCTTTTCCTTGTTCTTTAGCCCGCAGTTTCACATTTTTCCTAGTCTAAAGTCTTAATTGCTCTCCTTATCAATTTTCTCTGGCTCCTCACCCCAAGCAACAGACTGTCCCCCCCGTGGGTAATTACTTCAAAATTTGTAACTCATGTCTCCAGCTTGCTGATTACAATCACTTACAGGCAAGCACCCCTTCCAGGCCTTTCTGTACCTAGACAGGGGATAACAGCTGAATGACCAGTTGGGCCAGAAGTAAAAAAGCTGCAGGCCCAATGGACTCTCCGTCCTAAAATCGTCTATTGACAGGGGCTTTAAAACCTATTTCTTAGATCAATGCCTTTAAAACTACTAACTAAAATAATTTCTCTTTATCAGAATACAAGTGGCACCCCAACAAGACTTCCAGTCCACCTCAACCAAAGAAGTCAACCTGGCGGATCTCGAGACCCCTTCCCTTTCAGATCAGATAGGGTGAGAGCTCTGTGGATCCCCAGTATGTAGATACAACGACCATCCTCAGCAGGAAGCAGATACAGAAGATGAGACCTCCAGCCCCTCAACTTCCCATGGAGATTCTTGGGGATCATGTCTATCAAGGAAATGTGAGGAAGGAAGGTAGAATAGGGGGGATCTCGGGACCCTTCCCATGAGACTTGCCTTGCTGGGTAGTCACCACCTTAGTAACACCCTATCATTAGTAGTCCCCACCCCAAGTTGAGTAACCTCAGGAAAATTCCAGGGGAAAAGTTAGCTAATACAAGGAAGTTAGAGGGCACAAGAAGCCCACCAGTTTGTGCCAGTTCCTAATGCCTGTGCAGTGAGAGTTGCAGCGACCTTCATTTCACCTGAGCCTCATTATACCATCATTGTAATATCATACATATACCCAGAAGTTCATTACTATCATTATAACAGACTGTACTCAGGGAGAGGATACACATAGACAGAAGGCATTATGTAATAGACCCCTTGACATTGAAACTTGTCAATCAAGAGACCCCACACCCAGAGGTGTCTCCCTTGAAGACATAGAGGAAAATAAAAGTACCAAAGCCTCGTTGATCGGGGCTCTTGAGCCACTCTCTTTGCTCGAGCCCTCTCCTACCTCTTTGGATTGTACTTTCTCTTCAATAAACTATCTCTTTGTTTCACCTCTACACTTTTGTATGTGTCTTGTTCAATTCTTTGCTCAAGATACCAAGAACCTGGACATCGACTTCGTGCCAACGAGGGCACCATTTTCTGGTAACATTACCATCTGGATAATGGGTATTATCCTTTTCTCTGTAAAGTTTTTGTCAGAAAGTTAGGCTCTGTTACTATTGCAACATGGGCTTTTTAAAGCATCTTGATTAAAATAGATTAATTTAAAATCCAGATTGCAAAGCAGAGTTTCAGTAAAATATTTATTTAGAAATAGCTTCTTTATTTTTAGAAGAAGCCTACTGAAAGTTTAAATAAAATTGCATTTAAATCTATAAATTAATTTGGAGGAAATGGACATAGTTATAATGCTGATTATTCTAATTCATATACATGGTGTATTTCTCTAGTTATGTTAATCTCCTTTATTGCAGCAATGTTTGGAAGTTTTCAGTGTAGAGACCTTGCAAATATTTTTATAAAATTATCTTTGAGTTTTTGTTGTTGCATTTTTTTGTAAATAACATTAATCTTTAATTTTAATTTTCAATTTGCTAGTGTATAGACACACAATTGACCTTTACATATTGATTTTGTATTCTGTTAAGTTATTAAACCACTTATTAACTCCTGTACCTTAGTTCAGCTCTCTTTTTCACATACAATATCAAATTTGAAAGATAAATAAAGGTAAACTCTTAGTAGTAAATGCATAGGAAAATTAGAAATATATTTTAAAGTATTTTATTTATCTTGGGATATAAGTGATCTCTCTAAGCAAGAAAAAAACTATGTAAAAATAGATAAACATATTTAAATATATTCAAATGGTTTAAAACCTAATCAATAAATACAATTAAAATATACTGATAAGGTGAATAATTATTTCAATTTTTAAAAAAAATTTAGTGTATAAAAAGTTCTATCTTTAGTTTGGAAATCCTTGTAATAAATTTTTGACATATATATATATATTTTATTGTTAGACTCACTGGACTGACATTGGTTATCAAGAATTACATAGGTTCCAGGTATGTAATTCTATAATGCATAGTCTATCTGTTGCATTATATGTTCACCACCCAGTGTGAGTTCTCTTTCCATCACCACGTATTTGGCTCCCCCTCCCTCCTCTCGCACCCCTTCTCTCTTCTCCCACCCTCTCTCCCCTTGCCCCCAAATAACCCTCAAACTATTGATTGTATCCTTGAGTTTTTTTATATGCTTATATTTCTTTGTTGCTTTCAGTTTTATATTCTGCATATGAGTGAAGTCATACTTTTTTTGGTTTTTTTCTGTCTGGGTAATTTCACTTAATGTGATGATCTCTCGTACCATCCATTTTGTCCTGGAAACAACCAAAGTGCCTTTCTATAGATGACTGGATAAAGAAGCTGTAGTACATATACACAATGGAATATTACTCAGCTATAATAAAAGATGAAATACTGCTATTTCAAATTTTAAATCCAGATGGCCAATAAATAAATACAATGGTTCACAGCTCAACCTGATCAAAATATATATGATGATATTTGTTAAATTGTATTAGAAAGAAATAAACATTTTTATGCACTGATGAAAGAAGGTGCCTATTTTTCTGTCACCCACTTGGAAATGATGTAACAACATATATTAAATTCAAGTATTTAATACTCTCTACACATTTGTGAATTTTTTCTATAAATATAAAACCATGTTATATATAAATATTATGCAATGCAAAGATTAAGTTGTTTATATGCATATTTGTAGTTTTACTAGCAAAAAATGATTAAAATTATTCTAAAAATTAAAAAAATAAAATCCTGAGAAATATTGAAACCACTCATAGTAGTTTCTCAAATAGTTTTATAAGAGATGGGATTTCACATAATGGCAAATAAGTTATCATTTTTATTTCACTAAGCATAAAAGGGAATTAAAGAATTAATTTTTTCACATGTATAAATTTAATTTTATATAAAAATTTAATTTTTTAAAATGAACAAATTTCTTTTAATTGTCATAAAAATTTTCATACAGGTTTATTCTATAAAAATATTTCAAATTTCAAAGAGATATGAAATTTTACTTGCCCTTCAAGTTAGGATGAAAATGCATTGTTAATTTTTTGTGAACAAATGTGACATGAGATGGTTTTGAGAGTACGTAATAATCTATTTGTTCAGACTTTTTCTATGGTGCTTTAATAAAGAAGAAATAATTTGTATATAAATAATCAAAATACAGAGAGATTAACTGCAAATGTATTTACTTTATGCTGCTTAGGCCACCTTTTATTATTTAATGAATAGATAATGACTAATTCATTTGAGGTCTCCAGAGAACCCGCAAGATGAGTATCATTTGCTGCAATTGCAAAAGGTATTCATTTCTTTTTCTGAAGTTTCATTGTTATTATATAGAAATGCAATGAATTTTTATACATTGATTTTTTTATCCTGCAATTTTATGGTATCTATTTATTGTTTCTAATAGCTTTTTGGTGGAGTCTTTAGGATTTTCTTTACAAAGAATCATGTCATCTGTACAAAGTGACAATTTAACTTCTTTATTGTGTGTCTTCTTAAATCAATAGTGGTACGTGTGTATCTATTTTTCAGATGGTCATTGTATTAGTTATTTTAAAAATGCAATGAGGTATGATTCTAAATCAGTTATCATAAGCTTTGTAGCTTTAGAGGAAATGAATCACATAAATCTACTTTTAAATAATTCAGTTTAAAGACAATAAAGTACTTTATAATTACATTGAATTTTTCTTGCCAATGATATAAACTAGAGTGACTACATGCCTTCTTCATCTGATATGGGTGCTCTAAATTTTAAGTTGTTTCTATAAAATTATATGTACTTTCAGGGTTGAAGGTTACTCACCTATGAAATATTAAGAAGTAGAAAGCATGATCTATGGATGCAATTTTAAAGCAAGTTTTATGAAAAAAATTAACAGGAATAAGGGCATAAACTGTTAAGTAAGTATCCTGAACTAAGTAATACACCCAAGCTGTGTAAGTTTTCTCATCAACAAATATCTGTGGAACACATTTTCTATTAAATAGTTCTTTTATAAAAATTCATTTTTATTGATAGACTTTTTGGGGGTGACATCTGCTAGCAAGCATTACATAGGTTTCAGACATACAATACCACAGAGCCTTGTCAACTTGTATAATAATTTCACCTAGTGTGACTTCTCTTTCCATCACACTACATCTAGCTTCCCCTTCCTATCACCTCATCCGCAAATAACATTAAACTATTGATTATGTATATGGGTTGTTTGTTTGTTCATTTCTTTATTGTTTGTTGCTTACAGTTTTTATATTCCACATATAAGTGATGTAATGTACTTCTTTCTTTATTCTGTCTGGCTTATTTCACTAAGCATGATGATCTCCAGGTCCATCCATTTTGTTACAAATGGCAATATTTCATCTTTTCTTATAGCGGAATAATATTCCATTGTGTATATGTACCACAGCTTCTTTATCCAATCATCTGTTACAGGGCACTTTGGTTTCCACGTTTTGGCCACTGTGAACAGCGCTGCAATGAACATTGGGGTACATAAGTCTTTGTGGACAAAGGTTTTCAAATTTTTTGGGTAGATCCCCAGAAGGATAATTGCTGGGTCATATGAGACCTCCATTCCCAATTTTCTGAGGAACCTCCACACTGTCTTCTACAGTGGTTGTACCAATTTGCATTCCTACCAGCAGTGTACCAGAGTTCCTTTTTCTCCACATCCTCTCCAGCACTTGTTATTCCTTGTCTTGTTGATAATAGCCATTCTCACAGGTGTGAGGTGGTATCTCATTGTGGTTTTGATTTGCATTTCCCTGATAGCTAATGAGGATGTGCATTTTTTCATATGTCTGCTGACCATTTACATTTCTTCGTGGGAGAAGTGTCTGTTTAGTTCTTCTGCCTACTCTTTAATTCGGTTTTTTGTTTTTTTGTTGTTAAGTCTTATTAGTTCTTTATATATTTTAGATATTAGACCCTTGTCTGATGCGTTATTGGCAAATATTTTCTCCCATTGAGTTGGCTGTCTCTTTGCCTTGTTGATGGTTCCTTTTGCTGTGCAGAAGCTTTTTAGTTTGATATAGTCCCATTCATTTATTTTTGCTTTTACTTCCCTTGTCTTTGAGGTCAGGTTCATGAAGTCTTCCTTGAGCCCTAGGTCTATAAGTTTAGTACCGAGGTTTTCTTCTATACAGTTTATTGCTGCAGGTTTGATATGAAGGTCTTCAATCCATTTTGAGTTAATTTTTGTATATGGAGAGAGTTCACAGCTTAGGTTCATTCTTTTGCATATGTTTTTCCAGTTTTCCCAGCACCACCTACTAAAGAGACTATCTTTTCCCCATTGTATGTTTTTTGCTCCTTTATAAAAAATTATTTGTCTATAAATTAGTGGGTTTATTTTTGGGTTCTCAGTTCTATTCCATTGGTCTCTATTTCTGTTCTTCTGCCAGTACCAAGCTGTTTTGACTATTGATGCCTTGTAATATAAATTGAAGTCAGGGAATCTAATGACACCAGCCTTATTCTTTTTTGTAGTATTGCTTTGGCAATTCGAGGTCTTTTATGGTTCCATATAAATCTAGTAATTCTTTTATCTATTTCATGAAAGTATGATTGTGGGATTTTAATGGATATTGCATTAAATCTGTAGATTGTTTTGGGCAGAATGGCCATTTTAACAATGTTAAGTCTTCCTAGCCATGAACAGGGGATATTTTTCTACCTCTTGAAGTCTGTTTCAATTTCTTTCAAAAGTGTCTTATAGTTTTCCATGTATGAGTCTGTCATGTTCTTTGTTAATTCTCTTGTATTTCATTCTTTTTGTTGTGATAACAAAGGGAATTTACTCCCTCATTTCTTTTTCTGAGGGTTCATTGTTTGTATATAACAATGCTGTTGATTTTTGTACATTGATTTTGTATCCTGTGACTATACTATATTTGTTTATTGTTTCTCATAGTTTCTTAGTGGAATCTTTGGAATTTTTTATACAAAGGATCATGTCATCCACACCTAGTGACAATTTGACCTCTTCTTTCCCAATTTTATTCCTTTCTCTTGCCTGATGTTGTGGCTAGAACTTCCAGTACTATATTAAATAACAGTGCTGTCTTTTTCCTGATTTTAGGGGAATAGACTTCAACCTTTCCCCATTCACTATGATGTTAGCCGAGGGTTTGTCATACATGGCTTTTATTATGTTGAGATACTTTCCTTCAATCCATATTTTATTTAGTGTTTTGATCGTAAATGGATGTTGTATTTTGTCGAAGGCTTTTTCTGCATTAGTTGAAATGACCTTATGGTTTTTATCTTTGATTTTGTTGATGTGGTGTATCACATTGAAAATTTTCGTATGTTGAATAATCCTTGTGCTCCCGTGATGAATCCCACTTGATCATGATGTATGATCTTTTTGATGCATTGTTGTACTCTATTTGATAGTATTTTGTTTAGGATTTTTGCAACTGTGTTCATCAGAGATATTGGTCTATAGTGTACTTTCTTTGTGTTGTCTTTGCCAGGTTTTGGTATTAGGGTAATGTTGGTCTCATAGAATGAGTTAGGAAGAATGGCTTCCTCTTCAATTTTTTGGAAGAGTCTGAGGAGGATAGGCATTAATTCATCTTTGAATGCTTGGTAGAACTCATGGGTGAAACCATCTGGTCCAGGGCTTTTGCCTTTAGGGAGATTATGGATAGCCATTTCAATCTCGTTGCTATTGATTGGTCTATTTAGATTATCCAGTTCTTCTTGGTTCAGTCTAGGTAGGCTATAAGTTTCTAGAAATTTGTCCATTTCTTCTAGGCTGCTAAATTTAGTGGCATAATATTCTTCATAATATTTTCTTATAATCCTTTGTATTTCTGTGGTATCAGTGGTAATTTCTCTCCTTTCATTTCTAATTTTGGATATTTGTGTCCGTTGCTTTCGTCCTTTGATTAGTCTAGCCAGGGTTTGTCAATTTTGTTGACTTTCTCAAAGAACCAGCTCTTCGTAGTATTAATTTTTTATAGTGCTTTTATTCTCTAATTGGTTTAGTTCTGCTTTAATTTTTATTATTTCTTTCCTTCTGCTGACTTTAGGTTTTGTCTGCTCTTCTTTTTCTAGTTCTTTAAGATGGGATGCTATGATATTTGCTTGTGAGTTTTCTTGTTTCTTAAGATAGGCCTGTAGGGATATAAATTTCCCTCTTATTATTGCTCTCGTTGTGACCCAATAATTCTGATACATTATATTTTCATTGTCATTAGTTTCCATATATTTTTTAATCTCATCTTTTATTTGTTCTTTTATCCAGTCCTTTTGAAATAAACTCTTGTTTAATCTCCTTGTATATGTGGTTTTTCCTGTTTTCCTTTTGCAGTTGATCTCTACTTTCAGAGCTTTGTGTTCTGAGAATACACTTGGTACGATTTCGATCTTCTTGAATTTGCTGAGGTTACTTTTGTGTCCCAGCATGTGGTCTATCCTTGAGAATGTTCCATGTGCAGTACAAAAGAAGGTGTAGTCTCTTTTTGCTGGATGAAGTGTTCTGTAAATGTCAATTATGTCCAATTGCTGTAATGTGTCATTTAGAACTGATGTTTCCTTATTTATTTTCTGTTTGGATGTTCTGTCCATGGCTGTTAGCAGGGTGTGTAAGTCTCCCACAATGACTGTGTATTCATCAGTTTCTCCTTTCAAGTTTGTTAGTAGTTTCTTTGTATATTTTGGTGCATCCTGGTTGGAAGCATATATATGAATTAGTGTCAACTCTTCTTGTTGTTGCATTGTGCCTTTTATCATTATGTGATGTCCATTTTTGTCTTTTACTCTCTTTTTTAACCTGAAGTTTATTTCATTAGATATCAGTATGGCAACTCCTGCTTTCCTCTGGTTACCATTTGCTAGGAGTATTGTTTCCCATCCTCTCACTCTGAGTCTGTGTTTGTCTTTATGGCTGAGGTGTGTTTCTTGGAGACAGCATATGGATGGATTGTGTATTTTAATCCAGTCTGCTACTCTATGTCTTTTTATTAGTGAGTTCAGTCCATTAACATTTAGAGTGATGATCGATATGTGAGGATTTCCTGTGGCCATTACTTATTTCTTTCTTCATTTTTGTTTTATTTTTTTTCTTTCTTGTTGCCCCAACTTTGTTCCATTTTTGCTGATGTTTTGTTTCAGGTTGAAGAGTCTCCTTCAGTATTTCTTGGAGTGCTGGCCTTGTGCTGGCAAATTCTCTCAGCTTCTGTGTGTCTGAGAAGGTCTTTATTCCACCTTCACATCTGAAAGATAATTTTGTGGAGAATTTATTCTTGGCTGTAAGTTCCTCTCTTTTAAATCTCTGAATATTGAATTCTACTCCCTCCTGGCTTGCAGAGTTTCTTCTGAGAAATCTGATGCCGGCCTGATGCGTTTTCCTCTAAAAGTTATAGTTCTTTTTTCCCTGGTTGCCTTGAGAATTGTCTCTTTGTCTTTAGTTTTGGACATCTTTAGTACCGTGTGTCTTGGAGAAGATCTGTTAGGGTCCAGGTATCTAGGGGACCTGTTTTCTTCTTGAACTTGGGGTTCCAGATCTTTCCATAGGTTTGGAAAGTTCTCATCTTCTATTTGTTTGAGTATGTTCTCTGTAGAAATCTCTTCTTCTTCTATTCCTATTATCCTAATGTTGTTTTGTCTCATGGAGTCAGATAGTTCTTTCAGAGTTCTTTCAATCCTTTTAGTTCTGTATTGCCTTTCTTCCTTTTTCTGAGCTGTTTACATGTTCTGATCTTCAATATAACTAATTCTTTCCTCCAGCTGGTTGGCCTATTTCCTGTGGCAATTATTTTAATTCGTACTTCTTTTATTGTATGATTTATTTCTTGCATTTTCATCTCAATCTTTCTTATGTTTTGAATTTCTTTGTTTAATTGTTCTTTTTATTCACAGAGTTCTTTTTTTATGTCGTTCATCTCCTTTTTTATGTCATTCATCTCCTTTTTTATGTTGTTCATCTCAGCCATGGTGCTCTGCCAATATGATATCATTTCTCTCAGGACCTTTAGAATGGCTACTTTAAATTCTCTGGCACTTAGCTCAGATATTTCCAGGTCTAGAAAGCTATCTTCTGGATAAGTTTCATATTCTTTCTGAGGAGTTTTAGTTTTTAAGGAATTCATCCTATCTTCTGGGTTGTTCCTCTTTGACATGAGGCCTTTGTGTTCAGTGTCCAGATTGTTACTTTTGTGGTGTCCTGCTGTAGGGCAGACACTAGATGGCACTGGGGGTCAAGTTTTGGTAGAGAGGGGGGTTGTTTCTTTCTTGTTTCTGTTCTCCTGCTGCGTTTGGAGGCTATGCATATATATCCCTGGGAGAGGCCAACAAAACGCCCTCTGAGGGCAGCTCTGCCTTGTGCCCTTTGCTAGGGAAGCTGAGCCGATGCTTGTTTCTGCTGTGTCAGGAGAATGCTGTCAAATCCACCTTTATTCCCAGCCCTGATCCAGCATCTGGACGTCTACAGGCTCACACTGCTTTCAGAACCCTGAGGTGCATGAGGAAGTGCATGCACCATAAGTCCAAAGCTGTGGGCCTGACCTGAGACATCTGGGTCACCTTTGCAGCGTGCCGGGAACAGGAACGCAGCACTGTGTAGGTCCCCAGAGGGCTAGGGCTGGGATGTCATCTCTGCAGTTCAGAGTCCTCGCTCAGCCTTTCTACTACTCAAAAGCTCCAGAGGCTGGCTCCCCAAGTACGTCCCCAACATGCTACTCCAAAGCCCAGCTCCCCCACGGCATGTCCTCAGTCTCTCCCCTCCCGTGTACTGCGCCACTCCCAGATAGTCAGCAGTGATCAGGTCCTGTTGCAGTCCATCTCTGCTCCTTTCCCTCTCCCTGTCCTCCCCCCACTTTCTCTCCAACCTTCAGGTGTTGACTTGGGATTTGTGGATTTCTCAACAGCCTTTTTGTCACTCAGGGTGCTCTTTCTTGGCTCCTGGGCAGCTGTTCAATTGTGTTTTCTGGGACAGGCTTTAGGCATCTCTTGCCAGCCACCATCTTGCCCTCTTTTAAATAGTTCTTAATAATAGTTCCAAGAGCTAAGATTACACAAGTGAGTAAAATAGCCCCAAATCTCCATCTTCAAGAAGCTTCCTTAAAAGTAGGAAAGAAAATAAGAAAAATGAACACTTGCCTAAGAAATATTATATATGTATATATTATATATATAATTTTAATTTATAGCTACTGAAAAAAAGAATAAAAAAATTGAAGGTTTTAGGTTAAGCTTTTATAATTTTACATTAGATCAATTTAAAGAAGGTGAAAAGTAGGAAATGATCCAATAGAATTAAGAAAGAAAATATGTTACTATATGGAGAATTCCAGAAAAAGGAAGAGCAAGTATAAAACACAGTGAAAAAGCTAGTGTTTTATGAACAGTATGAGAAAAATAACAAAATACAGTTTATTTATAGTTTGCTTGCTAGAGTAAAAATTTTCTTAAAGTGAGAAAGATTTTCATTGACTCAATTTTGTCAGGTCCCACTTAGTCCTCTTCTCAACTAGGACTCAATGTTGGCCTTTGTCCATCTTTGCTCTTGCAAAATCTAGTTTTAGTAAAAACACTGCTAAGCCAGTTTAAAGAAAATCCTCCCACACTTGATTCCTGCTTACCATCAATATCTGCTCAAATTTTTCATCTTCTACTATTCCCAGGAGATATTTGATCACCTGGCTTGTCCTCAGCAAGAATTATGTTCCTTGAGCAGAATTATTCCTTCCGTTGATGTCTCTTCTTAGAAAATTTTTTGGGAGTTCCCTGGTGGTGTAGTGGCTTAAGGCTTTGGCTCTGTCAACGCTGTGGCCTGGGTTCGATTCCCAGCCAAGGAATTTCCCACATACCAAAAAAAAAAAAATCTTTAAAAAAAAGGAAAATTTTTTGTCTGCTGATACATGCCTTTTAACTACAATCCCCACTGTCTTGTATTTGGAGTTAAGTTTCATCCCTCTACCATGTTGTAGTGGTCTTGATACCTACTTAAGTCTTGAATAAAGTCATCTTTAATGTTTTAATAATTATCAAAATATTTTAACGGGATCTTTAACAATGTTAACATGCATATTGACTTTAAAGAACTAAAAAGAACCTATGATAACCCAATAAAACCAATATAAATTAATGGAGAAATGAAAAATGTGATTTAGAAAATACAACTACTGATGTTGGGTTATTTAGGGTTCAGTACTTATAGCTCCTAGTATTTGTTATCCATGACGTCAATTCTGTTTTAAAAAGCTAGAAATGTAACATATAGGTGACTGTGTAAAAACAGCATTTAAAAATATTTGCCATTGAAAAAAATAAGTGCTTAAGATATTGGAGTGCCTGTTCCTGAATTATGAACCTCTAGTGATTGCTACTAGAGAGAAATTAGCTGTTACAAAATCAGTATTAAAAATGGTTCACCATGGGGTTCTGATTTTTGGAGTAGACTCAAATCACGAAGTAAATATTTCTCAAAAAGATAAATACACACACACACACACACACACACACACACACACACACACACGGATTAAAGAATAAGAAAGTAACAAATATTTTGCAAAAGTAGTAATGAGGGGTTGCTGGGTCATATGGTATCTCCATTCCCAATTTTCTGAGGAACCTTCACTCTGTCCTCCACAGCAGTTCTACCCATTTACATTCCCACCAGCAGTGTGCAAGTGTTCCTTTTTTCCACAGCCTCCCTACACTTTTTATTCCTTGTCTTATTGTGTATCTACCCTCAAAATTTGAAAACCTTAGTTGGGAAAGATTTATGTACCCTAATATTCATCACAGTGCTGTTCATGGTGCCCAAGTCATGGAAACAACCAAAGTGCCCTTTGATTGATGGCTGGATAAAGAAGCAGTGGTACATATACAAAATGGAATATTACTCAACTGTAAGAAAAAATGAAATACTGCCATTTACAACAAAGTGGGTGGACTTTGTGATTATCATGCTAAATGAAATTAGTCAGACAGAAAAATCTAAGAACCATGTGACTTCACTCATATGTGGAACATAAAGCTGAAAGCAGCAAAGCAACAAAAACTCATGGACACAACCAATAGTTTAGTGGTTACCTGAGGGCAAGAGGGTGGGCTTGGAGAGGAGGGAGGGGGAGTCAAATACATGGTGATAGAAAGAGAACTGACTCTGTGTGGTGAAAACATAATGCAACACATAGATGATGCAATGTAGAATTGTACACCTGAAACCTCTGTAATTTTTACTAACCAATGTCATCCCAATAAATTTAACAATAAAAATGTATTAATGAGCAAAACTTTTCATAGAAATTAATTGATACAAACTGTAGGCAAATGCTAAGGATTTGTGGTGTATGAATTCTAGGCAGTTAGAGTAAAATATGCACCTACAATTTCAATTCAAAACAAAATAAAATAACAGTAGTGTAAACAATATGGGAGCCTAGATTACACCACATCAGAGACTACTTACTTGCTTGGCTCCCTAGATAATGAAGACACCAATTTGAGGAACTGGAATGAGCAGAATCCCAGTTGATAGCATTTGTGACTGACACAGACAGTGCAGAACAGTGTACTCTACTAAATGGTTATCTGTGTATGTATTTAATTTTAGAGTTTGGGTTTTCTTAAACAGTATACTTGACTTTATTTAGAATCCTGAATTAAATAGTCATTGTTTTGTTCTTATAAACAATATCCTGCTTAAAGTGATCTCTATCTGACAACATAGTCAACACTCTGTTTTCTAGAAGGAGAAAGTAAGCTAGACTTTATTCCCTAACACCACTGACTTAATGTGCTTTTTATCATACCTTGAAAACCATGTGTCATTTTATTTTATTTTATTTTATTTTTTAATTCACTTTTATTGTTAGACTTATTGGGGTGACATCTGTTAGCAAGGATTACATAGGTTTCAGGCATACAATTCTACAGTGCATTGTCAACTTGATGTATAATAAGTTCACCACCTAATGTGACTTCTCTTTCCATCACCTTATATTTAGCTTCCCCCCCTCCTCTCCCACCCCCTCCCCTTTCTCCCCTCC
>PVJL010012394.1:0-38484 GCA_004026885.1 Lyroderma lyra | reverse complement strand
AATGTAACCAATGAGTGCCTCCATGCGCCCGGGTCCCGCCCCCATCCCTCGCGGCCTCTCCACCCCCCGGGGCGTTGCCTAGGCCGCGCCTCCACCGCCCGCTCGGAGCCAGATGCCGCCCCCTTCGTCGGTCCCACCTCCGGCGGCCTGGCGCCTCCCTCCCTCCCCGCCGCGGTGACTCACGGAGCGGGAGGCGGAGGCTGAGACGGCCGCTCCCGCTGCTGCTGCTGCTGCTGCTGCCGCCGCCGCCGCCGCCGCCGCCGCCGCCGCCGCCGCCGCCGCCGCCGCCGCAGTCGCCCGGCTGCTCAGGCTGAGTGTGGCCCGGAACAGGCCGCCGCGCGCTGCGCACGGACCCGCAGCCCCCGCCGGCCAGGCCGGGTCGGGCGGCCCAGGTAAGCGCTGAGGCCAGCCCGCGTCCGTAGCACCCAGGCCCGCATCGCGCTCGGGCTCCGGGGAGCCGCCGGCCCTTTGTCTCCCGGGGAGGGGCCGCGGAGGGTGCCCCCGACCCCACTCCGACCCACCGGCCGGGCCCCCGGCGCGATGCCCTGGTTTGGACCAGGCCTCCCCGCCGCGCGGGGCCGCCGCTGCCTCCCGCCGCTCGTCGTCCCCTTCGCAGACCACCCTCCGGGCGTCCTCACCTTCTCCCGGGGGTCGCTTCCACAGGTGTCCGAGCCACCCACTCTGTTGCTCATCTCACCGCGTCGGCGTGGCTGTCATCGTCTGTCAGCACTCCAGGTCCCCTGTCCTCTTGTCCCCTCCCTCACCTGAGCCCCCCTCTCAGCATCCTGACCCTGTGCCTCTGGCCGCTGGGCTGCCCTTCCTCTCGCTACTCTCCCCGTTCCACGTCTTCTGCTGAGTGTTCCCGGAAGGCACGCCGTGTAGGCACCGGTCTCACCCTGACGGCCGGGCTGTATATGCGCGCCTGCAGAATTCACCAGCTGTAGCCAGAAACTGTGCTTCGCACCTCCTCATCCCTCCCACCCCATCGCCTTCCTTCTTCTTGAACCTGGTAATCAAGGCACGTAAATCTGCACGCCCAACCTGTTAGGCCCCACATGCCTCCCTCTGCTGTGCGCCGAACTTGTCTGAGCAGTGCCTGCTGTCAGGTTAGCCCCTGGGAAGGACGGGGAGGCCCGTGTTGGCAGCAAATCAAGTTCTATGAATAATGAGATGTGTGGCTCACAGCACCTCCTCTCTGAGGATCTCAGTATGCTATAGCTATTAATTATTTTGTCTCCTGCCACTCACAGAACTTAGGGAAGTGTGCCTGGCCGACTGCTGGGTAAATTGAGGCACGGGGTGTGTCAGTAAGGGACCTGGAGGCCAGTCAGAGTTTGTTCTGAGGTTCCGTTCCCAAGCGCCTTGGCTCTGAGCTCCCTGTTACAACTGTTGGACTCTAGTTCCTGGCTTTCGACCCTAGATGATACTGATCTCTTGGGCCATTAAAGTGTCCAGAGATACCAAGTTTCCTCTTGATTTAAAGCAGGACTTTGAATCATAAATAAAGGTGCCAGCTATTAAATGCCAGTGTGTAATTCATGGTTTCCTGGTGGAGTTAGTGGTCCTTGTAAATACAAGTTGCGTCTGTGAGATGGGGATTCATCCATTCAATAGTGAGTGCTTACGGTGTGGCAGGCACCATGCCAAGCAGCGGGGCTACGAAGATAGACACAGCCCCTGCCCTCCTGTGGCGGGATAGTCTCAAGAGAGGGGAGTAAACGAATAGGCAGACAACATAGTTTCAGTAGCGGTTAGTGCTGTGAAGGTGGGAAGACCCAGTTTGGATTGGGTTCCAAGTGCCGTTAGAAGCTGTTGGAGGGTTTTAAGCAGAGAAGTGATAAGCTCTGATTTGCGTTTTCAGAGACCTTCCGGCTGCTATATTGGGACTAGATTGTGAGGAGCAACAGAAGCAGGGGTACGCTGGGAGACAGACTATTGCAGCTGCCAGGCAGGACATGATGGTGGCTTGGAAGACCAGGGTGGTAACAGTACAAGTGAAGAAGTGTCTTAAAAAGCAAGCAGCTTGTCTGTTCCCCGTGGGCGAGGCTGAGAGCTGTAAAGCAAAACTTCAGGGAACGCTGAGATTTTACATGTTTAGCAGAGACTTTCTGGACCTGACCAGGTTTAGCTCAGCAAACCTTACTCGGCACCCATGTGAGCCAGGTACTGTGCTAGACTCCAGGGGTACAGACATGAGCAAGGTGCCTAAGTCTCCTCCTTATAACATGCTCACAGAAAGGTCACCTCCTCCTTGATGGAAGAGAGTTTGTGGGTTTAAAAACCCGGTGAGAGTTTGAGGGGGGCATGGAATGCTGGGCTTCATCCCCACATCCGGCTGCCCTTCCGCTGCTGGAAGATGTTGCCCAAAGAAATTGGGACTGTTCTCATGATAGGTGGGAGAGCAACTCAGTGGCCATTAACCAGAATAAAACTTGATCTCCATGCTGCTCCAAGCCTATGCTATCAGAACATGTCAGAACTAGAGGACCTGGGAGATTACGGAGGCCAGCCCCTCTTTTAGGGTTGAGCCCCTGTGGGCCCTAGAGGCGGAATGCCTCTCAAATCCCGGAGCAGTTTGTACGTTTTCTTAGCACACCTGCCACTTTCTGCCTCTCTCTCAGCGCCACGTGTACGCGCGTGGCTCTCAGCTCTCTGAGGCCAGCACTCCTCTTGGATTCGTCTTTGCATTCCTCACAGCATCTAGGTTAGCGTCCTGTACAAAAAGTAGACTGGTCGAGTATCGTATCAGTTGATGTGCTTGGGTGGGTCACAGCCCCGAAAGCTGGAACCCAAGAATTCTGACCCTGTCCCTGTCCTTTCGGATGCCTCCTCACGCCATGGGCACCGCAGGGGTGAACCCAGCAGCCTCCATCTCGCAGAGCTCAGAGAACAGGGCAGCCCTGCCGTGGTGGGCCTGCTCTCTCTCCAGTCCTGCCTACAGGGAGCAGCTGCTGAGGGGGCTGACCAAGAAGTTATTTGACACTCAGCACATGTATTAAGTAATACCTATCAGATGCTTAGAATAGCCCCGAGCCCTGAGTACCTGCTTGGTTGATGTAGCAGCTGTTATTTCACCATTATTTATTGATCTTATCTTCCAACAGAATTGGAGCTCTTGGAAGGCAGAGATTTTGGGGGTGTTTTTGGTCTACTGTATAGTTCAGTGTCTAAACTTGGTAGGCACTCAGTAAATATTTGTTGAATTGAATGACTTATTGAGCACCTACTACGTGCCAGGCACTGTTGTAGGTGCTGGAGATACAGCCAAGAACAAGTTTGCCAAGGTATTTGGCCTAATGAAGTTTATATTCTAGTGGGTGAGACAGGCAGTAAGCAAGTAAACAAGTGGACAAAATAACCTAGAATGGTGAAAAGAGACACAGAGAGGATGAAACAGGGCGATGAGATGGAGAGTGGCTGGCACGAGGGTGAGGGGCGTAACCTTAGCAAGCTCTGAGGAGGTGACTTGGAATGGAGACCCGGGCGTTCAATTCTGACCATTGGGAAGGCAACTGCACGGGAACTTTTGCTGCTGGCCCGTCCTAGCAGAAAGAGCACGACACTAGGAAGAGCAGTGCGTGGGCTCGCCTTGTGCTGGGAAGACTTTTGGAGGCAGGAGGCTGGCAGTGTTGAGCTTATTTCCCTCAGATTGCTCATTGTCCTGGCCCAGGTACCCAGAGATGTGGGGCCATTGACTAGGTTAGCGAAGTCCAGGAGTGTGTCTGTGTGTCCTGCCTATTCCGTTGAGCCTTCTTTTCCCCTGAATATGTAGATTGATAATCAGCAAACATTTCTTGAGGTGAATGAATGAACATTGCCAGCTCTTAGCTTCTTGTCCTATACAGTGGCGTGTTCTCTGCTCATCTCTGCATGGGCTAAAGCTTCATACCTTGGCAGTGACTATGAAATAACCTTGGAGTTTTGCTGCTGTTCTCCATACGTACACCAAGGGCAACCACACCCCAATATGTCTTGGTAATCTGTACCAACATTGACTGGGCAGCTGTCCCCCCGCAGTCCCCGCCTCTCCTCCTGTCTCCTGCTGAGTATCCCCTGGTCCTCTGTAGAGGCTCCAGCTACACAGTCACCTCTGAATAACTCCTGTCGCATCAGTTGGTCAGGAACCTGGTGGCACCTAGGAAGCGTTGGCTGTCTTTGGTCTGGGCTGGACGGAGTTGGGAAGCCCAGTAGAACACTCAGAAATGGATTGCAAACCCCGGGCTTCCGCTTGCCAGGAATCCAGAATTGGCCTCTTTAGACTGGGTGCGCTGGCCAGCTTTTCAAGTCCTTCCTCGGGCATCCCCTTGTCGGTGTCTGCAGTGCCACTTGCTCTTCACCTTGAAAGGCCAACAGGAGTAAGTGGGAAGCAAATAGGATTTTTGTGTTGTAAGACACTTTGAGGGTCCTGGGCACTTCACTGGTAGAGTCCAAAGCACCTGTTCGTCGTGCGTTGTCTTTAGCCCTGTGAAAACTAACCCCGGAGGGGTGCAACCCTTTTCTCATACGTAACTGTCTTTGTTTTTTGTGTTTTTTTTTGGTATGTGTGTGTGTTGGGTGTGTGTTTAATGGGAGTGCTACGTGCTCATTTAGAAAAGGAGAAAATGAATGGTAATGGCATTTACACGCGTTGTCTCCCTTAGTCCTCGTGGTAGCTTTTGAGATGCACGTCGTTGCCGCCGTCGTTGCCGCCTTCCACGTGCAGAAGCCGAGGGCTGGAAGGCTACGTCGCGTGGTAGCGGCCGAGCTAGTTGGGAACTGAGTCCGAGGCAAACCCAGGAAGCGCGTCTCCTGGGCGAGCGCTCTGAGCGCCATATTAGATACTGCTTCGCGGCGGAAACGACAGAGAAGGAAAACATCTCCCCGGGCCAGCGTGGGTGGCGTTGTTAGGGTGGCCAGAGCTAGCTCCCTGGCTTCTGCAAAGCGTTTGAGTCCTCCGCCCTTTCCCTGTCTCTTCTGACCCTGGGCAAGCTAATTAACCCCCCTCTGCCTTACTTTCCCCAGCTGTAAATGGGGATAATGAGGCCTGTACCTCCATAGCTCGCAGGGGCATTATGATGTTTACGCCAAAGTGCTTTTGAACTTCTTTTATGAAGGGCACTGAGTACCAACTGCTCTTACACTCAGTTATTAAAGACCCATTATGCCCTGATCCACCCCGAAGCCTTGTTAAAAGGGCAAGACAACAGGCCACAGAGGGAAAGGTGTCCTCCCGTGATGGCCACAGCTGGACCAAAACATTGCTTTCCTTTTTCTCAAGTTTCCTAAGAATTGAGGGTGAGGAATGTTTCTCCATTCTTCGTGGTCGTGTTGTGCCGTGTAAGCTGTAAGCAGGTGCGCGCTGTGCGTAACACCACGGCCGAGGACCGCTGACGGCAGGGTGGAGAAGAGGTCAAAGGGCCTGGGTTGTAATCCTGGTCCTGATGTCGTTATAATAGAAGCCAAGAACACAGAGATACTGAGAAGTGGTGGCTGTCTTCCCGTCATCCTTCCTTCTAATGATTCATTAATTCAATTAATAAATATTTACTGGGCTTTTCTTACACTCTGGGCCTCTGGGAATTCTGTGGTAAGCAGGGTAAAAATAATTCTTCCCTTACAGTCTAGGCCAAGAGGCTTATTATCGAGTTGGAGTCCTGTGAATAAAGAAAAACACGTTGGGGAGTGTTTGGAACTCTCAGTGGGGAGAGTCAGGGTACAGTCTCCAGACGCGCACGTCGGCTTCCATGCGTACCTGCCCTGGGAGGGCAAAAGGCAGTGGTCTCCTTCCAAAGATTTTGGAAGCTATGCCACCAGTCAGTCCAGTGCCTTTCTTACGAGATGGCCGCCAGACCTTGTCCCTCCAGAGTTCTCCCGCTGCCTGACAGGTCTCCCTCTGCCAGATTTGGAAAGCAGACACATGGCGACAGGCGGGCTCGCTTCTGTGTGCGCTTGGCCTGCCCACGGGGTTCCTGAAAGAACCGATGCCTGTGGACACCTGTGTGCTCGAGCTCCCGTTGGGGGTCGATATATGCAGAATGGGGTGGGGGAAGTTTCTCTCTTCTCCAAGTCTGCCCGGCACCAGCCTTGGGATCCTTTCAAAGAGTGAGGTCAGGGAGGCCCAGCAGTTCGTGAGAAAGCACACAGTGTCCTCCCTCCCTCCCTCCAGCCAGGACTGGGGTGGAGAGGGCAAAGGGCGGGCAGAGGCATCTGCCCACAGAGTGAGAGGAAGGCGCCAGGACAGCATGGGATCCCCCTGGGTGATGTCACTTTCACCCAGTCCCGGACATGTCACTGCCTTGCTGGTGCTAATCAGCTGCCCTCTCAGTCCGGGGGGTGGGGGGCGGGGGGCGGGTGGGGGGAGGGTCCCAGCATCATTCCGCGTCTGATAGGGAGGAAACGGCCGGCTCGGCGAGGAGACTAGGTCACTCAGTGTCCTTAAACTTCTTCAAGTGTGGTTGGAGCCCACAGGGACAGCGGTCCATCTGGGAGGATGTGACCCACTTTCATATCCTCTCCCACGTGGAGAACTGGGTGGCAGGCTTTTGGAGACCAGCTCCAATTAAGGCTGTTTCAGGCCTGAGCATCTCCTGAGTATCCAGCCCACATGCTTCCTGCTGTGGAATCCTGTGGTCCGTGACCCTGAACTGAATAACAGCCCGAGGCAGATGAAGTTACCGCCTTGTCATTGAGCAGTCCCGGATCCTGCAAGCGGGGCTTCCTGTGGGGACCAGGGTCCTTGCGATCTAAGCACCTCTCCCAGTGCGAGCCCCACCCTGCTCCTTCCTGCTAAGTCACCAGCAAAGCAGGGACCCCATTCCCAGGGAGCCGGTTAGCCTGGACCGGCCTGCCCCAGGCAGCCCTGGCTTCAGGACCACCCATCTGCCGCAGGAACTGAACTGAGACGTGTTTCGGACTCTCCGGGCCCCTCTGTCTGCAGGTAGAGGACGTCTGAATGACTTGCCATTTGTCATTTGACATTCTGCGTGGTGGGGTGTGCGGGGGGCGTCTGATTTAAGTCCGGGAGGCTGTGAGCACCGCCAGGAGCCCTGGGGGGTTTAGGAGAGTAAAGACGTATTTCTGAGCCCCTGAGTAATGACCCAAATTTATTCACACAGGAAGGCGCCGAGGATGGGGGGGACACTGCGCAGGGGCGCTCCGGCCAGGCTGTGACCTCAGGCCTGTGTGAGCGCCGGCGCAGAGGGTGTCCCACTCCCCCGCGGGCCGTGCAGGGCACATGCGCGCCTCCGGCCGATGGCGGGGACTGCAGGAAGGTCAGGCGCCGTGGTTTTCACGGGGCAGCACGCGGGCTGTGGGGGCGCCTCTCAGGGCGCTGGCTCTGCTTTCCCGCACGGAGCGGCCTTGGAGCTCACCGCACGCGGTGGAGGGGGGCCGGCCAGGACGGGGGTCCCGCCGCCCACCTGGGAGGCGGCTTGTGCCCCCCACCCTCCCTGGGCTCCAGGTGCCGGCCGCCCACCCTCCCTCCCACCTCCTGGGGGAGAGGAGCGGCCTGGGCCTGTGAGCGGGGACCCGGAGCGGATGCTCACCTCCCGGCACCGCCCTGGGCCGGCTGGACCGGAGCAGGATCGCCTGCTCGCATCTCCCGCCCCCACCCCACTCCTTCAAAAAACCGTCAGTTTTCGGAGCAGGTGACAGGGACGTGGCACGGGGCTCAGAGGGCTGCTCGCTGTCAGCAGCGTCTCGTGCGTCTTAACCAGAGCGCCCTCCCCCCCACCCCCCGGCCTGCGGCCACATGCTTCGTGCTGCAGCTTTCCCACTTCTCAGTGACCACTGAGAGCGCAGTGACCACTGAGAGCGCCGCCGCCGCCATCGTCATCGTCATCGTGGTCGTCAGTTCCTGTGTGGGCGCCGCTGAAAGTGCTTTACCTGAGCTAGCTCAGCCCTCACGACAACCCCGTTGTTATTGTCGGCGGTTTGCAGATGAGTAAACTGAGGCACAGAGCGATTTAGTTCCCTGTCTAACCCCCGTTTAGCGGTCCCAGGGCATTCCTGATTGGTTGTATTTTAATGGTTTAAAACTGGTTTAGTTCCCTGTTGGTGAGCATTTACGTGTTCCGTCTTGCGTTACTGTTACCAAGGAGCAGTCCTGGACACCCATCTGCGCATGTGCGTGTGAGCGTGTCGCCGGACTGCTGGAGCAAGGGCGCCGCCGCTTAAATTCTTGGTGTTGGCAGGGTGCCCTCCTGGAGGTGCTGACGTCCCCGTTCGCGCCGACCTGTACGCGATGGCTGCTTCCCTGAGCCTCGGCGGTCCTTGCCCTTCCCGGCCATTGCTCATGCCAGACCAAGTGGGATATCCTCGTGATTCTGATTTGCATTTTCCTTGTGAGGAAACAGAGCGTCATTTCTTATTTACGGGCCGTTTATGAACAGTCTTTTCTGTTGTTCGCCCATTTCTGTCTTGGGTTGGCAGTCTTTTTCTTACCGACTTCCAGGTATTCTTTATGTACTGAGGAAGTTTGCCTATAGCTGGGATGTGTGTCACACGCTTCTCCACAATGTGTCATGGTTCTTTTGAATATATATGTTTTTTTCCATGCAGAGAGCTTGATGTTTTATGTAATCAGATTTTAGAATCCTTTCTTTTATCACGTCTAGATTTCATTTTGTATTATTTTCTTCTCCCACTGTTCTCCTGTCTGTGTTTCTCTCTAATATACTTACTCTCCATTCTATACACTTAAAACTTTGTTCCATTACCAAGGATCAAGCCCAGCATCACCAGAAAGAGGGCGAGTGGGCATCATGTGTCCTCGGTGGGGCATCGACGACGACATCCGCAATGATAGTTTCTTGCTGTAATGTTTAATCGTACTCTAATTCTAAGGAACACCGCGGACACATCCAGACTGTGAGACCTCCTAGAGACAATCAGTGGTCCTGGGCTCTAAAAAATGTCAGTTCCTCGGTAAACAGAGAAAAGCTGGTGAACCGTTCTGGGCTACAGGAGGTGAAAGAGCCTGGGAACCAAACGCAGTGACGGTCCTTGCTTGGCTCCTGGGTTAAAATATGGCAAAGGCCAAAATGAGGGGAGTGGGCCTGGGGTCACTGGGACAGGGGCCGTAAGTCAGAGTGCTGGTGGGCCAGTCATCAATTCCTTGGGGGTGAAAGGTGTGTGGGAGAAGGCCTTAGGAAACACATGCTGATACACTTAGCAAAGTATCCTGGTATCTGCAACTTAGTTGCAAATGGCTCAGGTACAAAAGGAAGCAGATATACCCCCATACACCCACAACACCGAGAGGCAGGACACAGATGTGGCCAAGTGGTAATAACTGGTGACTCATTGGGCAGGTGTTGGGACGTTCCTTGTACTGTTGTTCTCTCAGCTTCGCTGTGGCTTTGGGGTTTTTCAGAATAAAAAGGTGAGGAGAAAAACAACTTTGTTGCATCTGGAATTTATTTTGGTTGTAGTCCCCTTGGCTTTGCCTGGCTCTCCTGGCTTTATTGTCCTGGATTTCCGGTTTCTCTCCGCTGCTTTTACAGCATGCACAGTTTTCTGTTGCCCTTTCTCTGAGGAATTTCTGGTCTTTTGGGGACTTGGAAGTCTTGGTGACCAAGTACCTTCCTGGCAGCCTTACGTGACTTTTTCCTAGCATCGGGTAAGAACGTGTGCATTGGTGCCGGTACTTCTGTTTCGTTTCATTTTGTTTGTTGTAACAATGTGTTACATGCACCAAGTAAATTTGCAGGAAAGTTTAGTTGTCTGAGAAGTAAAGTCTTCGTGCTCAGGAGTACCGCCACACTAATGTGCAACTCACCTCACACACAGCGAACCTTGATAATGAACGTTTTACTCTCAGCTAAGAGCTTGTGGAAGAGTTCAGGTTCTGCTTGTGTTCTGTGGATATGGGCTTGTAAAGGGCTCCTGGGTTTCATTTGATGAAGTGTGACAGTCTTGGGTGAGTAGCTGGACTGTAAAACCAGGGGAGCGCTCACAGGCCAGCTTTGCCAGGAACTTCTGCTCCCTTTCTGTGGCTTGGTGACTAATAGTTTTGTGGCTTTGAGAATGGGGGATGTCATTACAAATGGATGACGGGGATTTGGCTCCTGAACTGGGCTATCTGGGTGTGCCTCGTCTGGGTGTTTATGCCTACACCCATTGGGAATGGGGACAGTTTCTTGGAACCCGCACGCGGGCCTCTGTGGCCTCCCTTCTGCTTCTGTCAGTGCTTCTGAGCTTTTCCGTGGTGACCCTGGCCCTGAGCGGACGCCCCGGGTGGCTGTGGGTGGGCCCCTGCCGTGTGGGGCGCCGTGTTTTCCGTCCGCTCAGAGCAGCGTGTGTATTCGCCCTGGCCGTCCCTCCCCTGCCCTCCCTCCTCCACCACCCTTGCCTTCAGACTGGGTGAGTTTTGTGACCCCTCAGGAGTTCCTGTCCTCACGCTCCTCCCCTCAGCAAGTTAATGGAATAAACTCATGGAGATTCTGAAGTTGTCTTTGTTTAAACTGTTTTTTATTTTGATTATCAGCTTGTTCAACATTTAGGGAGGAAGGAAACCAAGTCTTCAGCAGCCTCTTGGGGGGACGTTTCCTCCTTCCTTGGATTATTTTTTGTTCGGAGGGAGCTGGAGGGGAAGGAGGGAGGCTGCGCACGGGCCGAGCAGCTGTCCGGACAAACCCTGTGGCTCGTGTGATGTCCAGGTGTGACGAAGTCCTTGAAGTCTGTAGCAATGATGTGGGTATGTTTTGAAGGTAAACGAACATACCTGCTGTTTTACGCAAATGAGCACATACCTGTATGCTGAAAGCCTAGAAGACAGAGGAGGCGGTAACCCTAAAACCTGTTTTCTTAGGAGTTTCTGGAAATTTCAGCTTGGAGACCACCCTGGAGCCTCTCAGCTGGGTCCTGAGGGTGGCCGTTTGAGCAGAGGGCTGGTTCTGGGGGCACAACTGGGGCCTGAGCGACCTGAGTGACTTAATGACACGATTCCTGCAACAGGAAGCTGGAGGCCTTCCTGGCCCTGCGATCCTGAGGGGCTGCCGTGAACCGGGTGCAGGAGGCTTATTTATTTGACTCAATTCCAGGAGGCTGTAGTGCAGGAGCCATGGGGGCAGGGGGAAGAGCTGGGGCGGGTGGTGACTCCTGGGCACTGGGAGGGTCGGGAGGGCTGTGCCCGGGCCTGCCTCTGAGAACGGGGCTCCTTCCTGCGAGAACCAGGGCGGCGTGAGCGCGTCCACGTGGCTCTGAGTGAAGGGACCTTATGCACCTCCTATTAGTAAGTGGCACTGTGGCAGTTGCTCCCCTTCCTCTTAAAAAAAACCCAAAAAAACTGTAAAATGTCTCGAGTCAATGAAAATTTTAACCGGTAACCCTGCAAGAGTTGGCACAGCTGCGGGCAGCAGGGTGGATGGTGCTCCTCTGGGATGGACTTAACATCTGGCAGTGGTGACCCACGCTCTGGGAAGCCTCCTGGCCAGGCTCCGGCCCTGGGACCGTGAGGCTCGGAACTGGTCCTTCCAGCCTAGAGCTGACGTCCGCTTCCTCCCCAAGAAGATTGACCGGCAGCACACATGGCCGTTCCCCCTGGTGAGGGGGAGGAGGCTTGTCAGCAGGCTGGGGCCACCTCAGATGCTGACCTAGGTCACAGGAGAGAAAAGGGGACCTTCTGCCACCAGCTTGCACGGCCGGGCTTTTGGCACTGCCAGGTGCCCAGCCGTGGGGGTGGCTGGCCTGGGAGACCTCCTGTCCAGGAGTTGGGGGGCGGGGGGCGCCTGCACCAGCTCTGGAGCTGACGTCGCAGCCCTTATATTCACCTATAAATAGACACGGCCTCCCTGTGAGCCTGCAGTAGCCACCCCCCTGGAACCTGCCCGAGGCCGAAGGTCACGAGTCGGGCTGAATCGGGAAGATGGAGAGCTGCTCTGATAGGCGCCCCGGCTCCCACGGCGGGTCTCCCAGCGTGGCCAGGGTTCGGGCCGCCAGCTGTTTCCCTGGGAAGAAGAAAAGAGTCCCTTTCTTCAGTCCCCGTCCCTTACCGTGCGGAGATAAACCCCCGCCTGCACGTCCGAGCCTCACGGCTCAGCAGTGTCCTGTGCGGTGCTGGAACTTCCTCGAGGCCTGTTCCGTCCCGTCTGCGCTGTTCTGGGGCCGCGGGGCAGGCCCGCCTGCCGGGTGCGCCTTCTCAGCTGCGATGGGGTGGGGTCACCCACTTCGGACTCGGAGGGACAGTGAGATCTGGGTAACGTTTCTTCCCAGGCAGGCCAGATCCGAACAGACGGCTCCGGCAGTCCGGTACATCCCCGTTGTGTGCGGGGTGGAGGCCCCTTCAGGTCCCCCGTCTTGGATCCTCTGAGGCGAGGACATTCCGGGACTGGGGCGGGGGCGGCTTCCTTCCTGGCCCCCCGGTGAACCCGCCGCAGGCCCCTCTTCTCGGTCACGTAAGCCCGCGGGAGCGCCCGCGTGGGCAGCCCACTAGCTAGCCGCCTGCCAGGACGCCTTAGCACAAAAGCCTGCGGCCTTTTCGGGGGTCCACGGGGGTCCACAAACACGTTGGAGACTGAAAGGAAAAGCATCAGCCCCCTCGGTGGGTTACGTGAGCATTCTGTTTCGTGAGGTGCGGGTCCGTTCTGACCCGCCGCTGAGAATGCAGACGCCTGGGGCCTGTGCAGCCCTCGCACACCCCGCGGCCGCCCCCGGCGGCGGGCTTCCCGCTCGGGGTGGGCACGGGTCCGCAGGCCCCCGGGTGCCTGGTCAGGGCGGGCTGTCCATGGAGGACATGCGGGCGGGGGTGCAAACACAGGTTTGCAGGCTGCCCAGCGACGGTAATGCTAGCACGGTGAACAGTCACTAGGGAGGGGTGTTCCTGGCAGGTCACCCCTGTGCGAAGGCCCGGAGGGGTTACTGCAGCCTGGTGCAGTTGGTCACTTTGAGGTGACTACTGGGCAGGGTTCCTCCCCCTCGGTGCGATAGACACGGGGGTCAGACAGCGCCCTGTTGTGGGGGCTGTCCTGCGCCTCGTACGATGTTCAGCAACATCCCTGGCCCCTCCTCAGTAGCGTCCTCCAAATCATAACAGCCAGAAATGTCTCCAGACCTTGTGAGGTGCCCCCAGCTGAGTCCCACCGCGGCACAGGGGACAGGGTGGACAGCTGGGACCTGACCACCTGCCCTTGCGTGAGGGCACAGTGGAGGGAGCCCGTTCCTCTCACTTCCTGTCCAGTGTGGCTCCGGGGCAGTTTGTGGCATCCTGGCGCCCTGTGGTGCGTGTGATGTGCCTGCCACGTGCTCTGAGGAGGAGTCATGCACCGTGGGCCGTCGTGGCTCTTCCGGGAGCCCCTTCCAGCCCCACTGCGGGGTTTGCTGTAGGAACCTTCTCTGTGGTATCAACGCTGGGTGGTTACTGGGCTGTTTTGAATCAGGTCGGGTGGATCTGAGTTTAATGCTGCGAGAACCTTCCCCAAAGAGCCTTCATCAGAGTGGCCCACACTGGGAACAGGGTGGCCCACACGGTGGTGAAGGGGCAGGTTGCAGCTCTGAGGCAGGAGGTGCTGAGAGTAGTTGTTGAGAGTCCTGGAGTCACTGCTGGGCCAGAGAGGAGAAGGGCCCGTCTGTACTCAGAGTCGTAGCTGCTCCCACTCGAGGAGGGCCGGCCCTGGCTGACGGGGCGATCTGATGGGGTGCAGAGCTCCACACACATACATTAGGGGCTTTCAGAGAGCAACCGCAGGCCTCTCCCCCTGCCACACCCCACTCCCATTTCCTGCTGGCTTTTTAATGTCGTCCCGACTTTTAATTTTGATTTCAGATCTACAGAAAAGTTGAACTAGTACAGTGAACACCACTCTCTGTGCTTTTTACCTGGATTCATCAGTGTTAAAATTTTGTCATATTTACCCGTGCATTCTGTCTCTATGTGTGCACGCATGCACACACATATGCACACGCACACGTGCACACACACACATACACACGTGCATGCACGCACGTGCACACACACACTTTTTGGATCATTTGAAAGTAAGTTGCAAGCAGTGAGGCATCTCAGCCTTTTTTTTTTTTTGGTATGTGGGCAGCTCCCTGGCTGGGAATCGAACCCAGGCCGCAGCGCTGACAGCGCCGAAGCCTTAAGCCACTACACCACCAGGGAACTCCCTCACCTTATCTTCTGATTGCGAGTAGTTTGGGGCTCTGGCTTTCTTTTTTCTGTAAAGTGGGTTTTCATTTTAATTTCAATTCAAATGGCTAATGCTTCTATCAGTTTCTGGGCCAGAAGGAGCTGATAGGCTGAGAGAAAGCATGAATTCACATCCAGGCTCTGTTGCGTGTTCGCTCTGTGGCCTTGAGCAGGTTGCTTACTTTCTGAGCCTCCGTTGTCTCGTCTTTAAAGTGGAAACAGGGGGGTTCCCTGGTGGTGCAGTGGCTAGGCTTCAGCGCTCTCACCGCCGTGGCCTGGTTCGGTTCCCAGCCAGGGAACCACCAAAAATAAAAGAAAGAAAGAAAGAAAGTGGGAATAACTTCCCTCACAGGCTTGTTGTGCGGAGTGACCTTCGGTGAGACAGTTGTGCCTGGCCCTCAGGAAGCACCAGGGGTCATCACCGTTCTGCATCCTCGCCTGGCGAGGGAGCAGGGAGGAGCTCTGGGTCTGCTTTGCGTCCTCAGAATGGGGCCGTCCTGCCAGCCCACTGCCTTGCAGAGCCGTCGTTAGACCTGCGTGGCTCATGCTGGTGGAGTGTGGTTCCAGAATGCTGGGCCTGGCTCTGAACCGAGGAGGCTGAAGTGGAATTTATTAATTAAGGAAATTGCTCATGAGGCCCTAGAGTCTGGGAGGTTGCAGCTTAATTACTGAGAGTGGAACGCCTGGAAATTACCTCTGGTGCCCCAGTTGTGATGTCGCCATAGGACCCGCAGTGCTGCCCAGTGTGGGAGTCCCAGCCGGTCAGGCCTCCCTCTCCCTGGCTCTGAGCTCATTTTCATCCATTCACTATGTACTGGAGAGCATAGGGGTAAGCGCTCAGGCAACCTGGGCTCGAACCCTGCCCCGGACCAGAGCAGGGCACACTAGCGGGGTGAACACAGGCGAGTTACTCTCTGCCTCTCTGTGTCTTCGTTTGTAGAACCTTACGGGATGTTTGTTGCGAAGACCGAACGATTCACACACACGAAGGGTTAAGGGCACGGCCTGGCCCACAGTGAGCTGGAGAATGTGTCAGCTATCTCTTCTTCTTTTTTTTTTTTTTTTTAGCTGTTTCTTTAAAGCAGGCCTGGGGACATGGCAACATCTGGAGGCATTCTTGGTAATGTCCACGTAAGAACATCCAAACCTGTGGAGAATTTTTATAAAAATGTATTTGAGCCAGAGGACACGCCTGGAAGTAAGATCTCAATAGCCTGAGAAAAATGCTCCCTAGAATGACAGCTGGCAGTTTCTTTTATGAGTTTGGAACTAAGGAGGGAGCACAAGGGAGGTTACCTGAGAGAGCCAGGTGGGGCTGGGATGCCAGGACACTTAACAAGATTGTAGGCTCTCCGGAGGCTGGTTTTACCTACATGCACAGAACACAATGCACAGGTCTCGCTTAAAGCAAAGATAAACCTTTTACTAAAGAAGTTCTGTGCCTGGGGCGTGTCTTCCCACCATGACCTGCCCAGGTAGGAATTTATGATCAGATCACCCCGTGAGGTTACTTTCCACAGAACTCCTGTTTCAGCCACAGGTGTCACAACCAAGGGGGTAGTGCTACTGGCATCTACAGCCGTGCTCTGCTTAACGATAGGGATACCTTCTGGGAAATGTGTCATTGGTGATTTCGTCGTCGTGTGCACATCACGGGGTTCACTCACAGAAACCTAGGTGGTCTAGCCTACTGCACACCCAGGCCATAGGTGGAGCCTGTTGCTCTGCATGGAAGAAAAATAATTTTCCCTCTTCCCTTCTGTGTTCTTGGCTGAGACATCCTTGTAATGAAAGACAGATTAGCAGAAGAATAACAAGTTTAATAACATCTATACTTCCTGTATGCACGAGAGAGACCCAGGTAAACTGAGTGACTCACCAAAGTGGTGGAAGCCATCTGCAGCTGGAGACGAGGAAAGGCGCTGGGGCTGGGGGAGTCCGTTATGGGCGGTGACCAGGAGGAGCACAGTAAAGGGAAGGGTTACAGGGTTCCTCTCTGCTCCGTGGAGGGCCAGGCCTGTGGACAGCAGGAGGCTAATTGGGCTGTTGTGGTGGGTGGGGAAATGAAAGCCCCTCAGAAATGGGGGCAGGTTGTCTCTTTTCATCTCTTTTTGAAGGAGTGTGGGGACTTGGTGGAAAGTTCCCCAGGGGTCCTTGGTATTTGGGAGCTTTGATATCTAGAGGAATAAAAGAGCAATTTGTCACCATTAACATCTGTTCTCAGAAGGGCAGTCTGAGAGTGGAGAGGGTGGCTGTGTGGGGCGATGATGGCTGTCCTCCCCACCCCACCCCAGGGCCATTGCTTGTTGACCCCATTCACGGAACAGAGACCCAGAGGTGAGTGGCATCTACCTGGAGGGGAGGCTTTTGAAGTCTTCACTTTCCATGGAAAACACGTTTCCCATGGCCCCTTGGGTGAGCAAGCAGCTTTTTTTGCAGAAATCGCCGAAGACAGAGGGTTTCAAAGCTCTGCATGGGCCCTCAGGGCGTGCTTCTCAAAGTGTCTCCTCAGCCCTCTGTCCTCACGGCAGGGCTGAGAGCTCGGGGTCACCTTTCACACAGGTGCTCTGAGGTACATGTCCCACCGCGGAGGAGGTGGCCGGGCTGCAGTGGGTCCTGTCTGTCCCCCTTGGCTCATGCATCTGTCAGATTAACCTGCAAAGGGCCTGAGTGGTGAGGTCGTGTGGGAGGCAAGAGACAAGAAGACAGTGTCCTTGACTCCGGAAGAGGTGTATTTGGGAGAAGTGGATAGACACGTGGCCAGGCTAATAGGCTGCGTGGATGATCTGCCCCCGTGGTGGTGGCGGTGGGGGGTTAGTTTATGCTGACATACACAGAGTGCACAGGCACGACACACAGCGAGCACAGCGGGGTGGCGCGCCCAGGTCCGGTGCCTGGCTCCTCGCGTGAGTTCGTGCCCATCGGCTGTCCTGCAGGGATTCACTCTGGGCCCCGACATCGCAGCACAGAGCTCAGTTGGACTGGGTGACTTACCCGAGGGGAGGAGGGTGTGTGGTGACCTGCTTCGACCGGAAATGACAGGCGAGCATAGCTGCATCAGCACCTCATCCCAGAGGTGTCAGTGCAGGTTCCGTGGGCCGGCCAGACACACAGGTATTTCTGGACGGTGGCAGAGCCCGTTGCCAGGAGCTGCCCGCCCGCGGTCCTGTCTCTGTCAGCGTGGGGCGTGGGCGCCGGGTGTGACTCCTGCAGCCGCAGGGGCTCCCGTGACTCGTGTCTGTGTCTCCGCAGGGCCGCGCCTTCCTATTTCTCCGCGGCCACAGCCCGCCCGTCCCAGTTGAGCACCTTTGTGCCTGGAGTTAATTTCCGGAAGCAGGTAAGGACCCCAGGGGAAGGGTGTCTGATGGCTGGCCTCCGAGCGGTGTTGGGGAGGGGGCCTTGGGGACAGGCTCAAGGGCCGACCGTGAAGCGAGCGCGTGCCGTTTGCGTGTCGCCGCCGTCCCTGAGAGGGCCCGTTGCTCCTTCACACGCGTGGATCCTTGCGAGGAGTGTTGCGGCACTGCGGGTTGCTGCAGGCTGCCGTTGCGATGCGTCTCTGAATCAGTAATATTTTACAGAAGCTGCATGAAGAGCATGATTGTATCGCGCGGTGTTTTTGTGCAATGTAGATATCGTACGAGTGTAAATGTACGTTTTTAAATGCGAGCATTTAAGATATATCACAATAAATAACTAAATAAATCACAAAAATTTTTAAATGGACAAAACAAAGGACAAGTGTGGGACCTATGGGGCAGAGGGGGTTGGGGATCTAAAGGACCCCCTGCTGTCTGGCCCAGCCTGAGGTTCCCCATTATTTCCCAGCAGGGACACATCACCCTGGGTACAAATGTGTATTCCAGTTTACGTAAGTGTGGGTGTTCAAACAACATTAGCTTTATGTTTATAAATAAAAGTGGGTGCAGGTGGCTGTGTCTGTACTCAGGGCCCCTTGCCTGTCACAGGGAGGCCAGCTCTGATGGCTGCGTGTGCCATTCACAGTCCTGCTCTCCCGGTCCGTCCTGGGCCACCTTCGATTCTGCTCAAGGGAGGGCAGCTGCTCCAAAGCTGGACTCGTGCTGGAAGAGATACGGTCTCTGCAGAGACTGGGCAGGGTGTCTCCTAGAGAACGCAGTGTGCACTCTCAGGCCACAGGTCCCCTCTGTCTGTGGAGCCATCCCTCACTGGGAGCCCCTTCCTCGCTGTCCATGACCAGCCAAACCTGCTTTAACAGAGATTGGGGCTTAGAGCCAACTGGTGTGTGTGTGGGGGGAGGGGGTGGTGGTGTCTGTGTGTCTGCAGTCAACGTATGAACCTCAGTTTCCCTTCGTTGTATGTGTCCCAATCCCAGTCAGATGTAGTGTTCTGGAATCACCCCGCGTTCTACGTAACACAAGGGTATCTAAGGCATGACACGTGGCCACAGGCCTCTCCGTCACTGTTTGTTTGGATAGTGGGTCGTTGTCTGTTTCTGTCCATTTCCCATTCTTTAGCTCACCTATGCCTTTCCCTAGTTAGCTTCCAGCCTGTTGTGTCCTAAGAGAGGATATGTTGTATCCTGTCTCTGACTGGGGCAGGTAGCACAGATCTCCTTAGGGTTTAGAGTGGAGGTGCCACCATGTCAGGTGGTGGGACGTTTGTGGGGGTAGCTGGGGGGCCATAGTTGAAAAGCATCTTTACTTTTGGCTTTTGTGACTGAGGACTGAATGAATAATTGGTGTGTCTAAATTAGTTGCCATTTGGACTTAGGTAATTTAAACACATTTTAATGGAGACTACTTCTTGGTCCCTACAGGGGAGAATAAGAATTCTCAAGTGAAGTTAACCCGATGCTTGTCAGAATTGTGATAAAAATTTAATAATGTGTTTGCTTAGGTAGGCACCAAACCCCCAAACACTTTCATACCCGTGTAGCGTGCCAGCGACTGACATGTCTGTGTTGTTTGGGTTATTATGATCTCTTCTCTTCAATTATTAATTTTTCTCCACACTGACACCTGACGCAGATTCTGGTTAGGACAGAACTGTGCAAACCGGCCGTGAAGGTCTAGTGAGTCTAGTCCATTTGGATGGGAGTGCGAAGGGCGGAAACCTGTGCTCATTGGCCACTTTCCACCCCAGATTCAGCCCCGTGTGTCCCCTCTGTCAGGAGGCAGGGCGGAATCAGCTCAGACAGAGCTGGAAGCACCCTTGAAGACCATGATTTTTAGAAATGACAAGAATCTTCCCTGAAGCAAGAAGAAGCAGTTTAAGCATCAGTCTGCCAGGGCACTGTGCCAAAGTGGGGTGACCTGGCCCCACAGACGCATCCAGGCACCCACGACATCCTGCAAGCCTCACAGCTGATTATCACGCATGTGGGGGGTGCTGGGAGCAGGGCGGCCTCGATGGCGGGAGACGACGGAACGGCACGTCTGTGTGGGGTGCCCGGGCAGGGTGGCTGCGCAGAGCAAGACTGTAAAATAGCCCCCTGTAAACGAGTCGCAGGTGTGCACGCGCCCGCACACACGCACGCACACACACGCACGCACAGACGCGCACACATGCCTGTTGCTTCTGAGCCTGCATCTCTGCTGGAGGCAGCCTAGGTGGTCAGGCAAGGACAGTGAGGAGGGGCTTCCCAACCACTCTGAAGCCAGGCCCCCTGGCTCCTGGGACGTGCAGCAAAACCAGACACATATCCTTGCCTGGGTAGAGCTGGCCCCATGAATGAGCGCATAGATCTTGCTCTGGGACCCGGGGTGGGGTACGTGACAGCGGGCTCAGAGTAAGGGCTTGAGCTAGACGGGCCTGTTGGCGGGGTCGGGGGTCAGGGGCGTCGGGCGGTGGAACTTGGCTCTTTTGTGTGTAGCGACACCTAGTGGCCAGTCCGTTGTCTCCCACGCTGTCTTGACACAGGATGGACCTGGAAGGTTTTACTCCTGGAAGCCCTGACTCCGAAGGCTTCAGGAAGCAGCGAGCGCCTCACGTGTCCGCTGGTTCTGGAGACTGGATTAGGTGCTCTGGTCTCTCTGCACACGCTGGCATCGGGCCCTCCGCTGATGCGGCTGCTGGAGGGAGGGAGAAGCCTAGACACCTGGGCTGTTGGCTGAGTGCCTGCCAGGCACGGTGCTGGGCTGCGGGAGGACCCCGTGAGCGCAGCAGGCTGGGCCCTGGCCTTCTAGTCAGGCTGGGGAGAGACAAAAGCAAGGACTGCAACGAGGTGCTTCCAGAAAACTGGGACAAGACAGGGCTACGTGACTGGAAGCCGGGAGGGGGAGGGGAGAGGATACACAGAACCTGCTTTGGCTGTGCCGTCAGGAAAGGCTTCCTGGGAAGGCATCTCTGAGTGAGACGAAGGATGAAAAGAATCCCGTTCCAGGCCCAGGGGACCCTCGGTGCAAAGGCTGCTGGGGGAAAGAGCTTCTTGGCATGTTCTAGAAACAGACTGGGGCCAGGAAGGCGGAGAGGCAAGGGGAGGAGTGAGGAGAGAGAGGCAGGCCCCCTACCGCCCCCACCCCTGCTCCCACCCCTGCCCGGAGCCTTGGGTCCTGGCAAGGACTGCGAGGTGCATTCTGAGGCGGGGTGAAGCTGGGGTGACGTCATCTCTCCTCCTTTTTAAAGATCGTTCTGGTGGGGTGGCCGAGTGGGGTCAGCATGAGTGAGGAGTGAAGCCCCAGAACGGAGCTTCCCGCTCCGCTGAGCTGGGAAGTTAGGGTTGTCCGCAGCCTCCGGGCACCAGGCCGAGGGGTGGCGGGGGCAGCCTCTCCTCAGAGGCTGTTCTTAGGGTGGCTCACTGCTCTTTCCCCACCCCCCGCTGTTAGTTAGGCCCTTTTCTGACCCAGAGGAGGTGGAAGGGGGCAGACAGTAGGCTAGGGAACCAGGGGCTTTCGTGGTGGGAAAGAAGGCCCCGAAAGGGGACCCTGTCACATCAGGCATCCAGCTGCTACCTAAGCCCCAACTGGCCAGCTTTTGGCCTAGTGTGTGGGCTTTTTGTGCCAGGGCCCCCTAGTAGCTCACCGGGACTGAGCAGTTGACAGGGAAGCTGCCGCTCAGGGCTCGCACATTTTGGAGCCCACCCTTTGCATGCAGAACCCTTCTCCCCAGGAGAGCCACCCTATCTGGGAGAGCCTGCTGGTCCAGGGCTTGCTGGCCCCTGAGGGATGGGTGGTGTGAGGAGTGTCCCAGGCCCGCCAGCCCAGCTCCCTTGGTCCGAGGAGCACAGCTCCTTGGCACCAGGGCTTCCAAGGCTCCACCCCCACCAGCTGCCGCGTTATTTCTGACTCATCCAGGAGTTACAAATATGTAACCTAAGCCCCTCCACGCCCGGCTTCCTTTCCTCCAGCTCCTCCCGGAGGGGAAACCCTGACACTTCTCTCTGGGGACCTTTCTGCAGGTCCGGTCCCTGCTCGCTGCAGGAGTTGCCCTCTGACGGGTGGGCTGGGCCTGTGAGTGCGGGGACATTGAGCCTGGGTGTGTGTGTGGGGGGGAGCCTGTGTGGGCCCGACTGTCCCCATCGAGGGACTCCTTGGAGCCTAGCCCAGGCGCTGGCCTCTTGAACTTGTCAGGGGCTTTGGCAGAGGGAGCTACCTTGGTGTTTGGGGGCTGGGTACTGATCTCAGTTTCTCCAGCAAAGGCCCCAGCCAGCTGCCTCTCATCATGTCACTTCTGCTCCTTGGGGAAGTGGCTTGTTTTGAAAACCTGGGATACTTTGGGGTCCTACAGCACATCCCTTGTGGCTCGTAGCCGGAACCTTGGTGAGGGGGTGGCCGGAAGGTAGAGCTGGCTAGAAACCTGGGTCAGCTCAGCCCCACTGGGCCCACCAGCTCTGTGCACAGAGGGGCGACCAGTGCCTGCTCCGTTTTCTAGTTGCCGAGCCTGGCTGCGGCTGTGGGGGCGAGGGAGGAACAGGCAACCTACCCCCTGCCCTGGGCTCAGAAACGAGACCCTGCAGCATAGAGGGCGGCCCGACAGCCCCTGCCAAGCACCGTGTTTATACCTGGGAATAGCTCAGCCTAACCCCTGCCATGCTTTTCCTCATTCTGCAGGACTCCCCAGGGCTGGCCTGGGGATGAACCGCGAGGGGGCTCCCGGGAAGAGCCCGGAGGAGATGTACATTCAGCAGAAGGTCCGAGTGCTGCTCATGCTGAGAAAGATGGGCTCAAACGTGAGTGCTGCGGGGTGTCGAGCCACAGTCCCCCAGGGCGGGTGCCTGGTACAGGCTGAGCAGAGGTTGTGATCACCTCCTGCAGCAGCTGTGCCGGGGAGGGGGGATGCTGAACCTCTGGTTTGGCTCTGGCTAATTCATGTGGCACAGAGCCCAGCATGTCCGGTTCTGGGGTACTGCTGGGGTGGTCTTCCCACCCCCAGGCCAAGTTTGGGCCAGGTGGGTGACAATTCTAATGGTCCCAACTTTCCCTCTCTCACCCGCCCCAGACCTTCTCTCCCAGGGAGGGTCCCAGGGTGCCCAGAGGGCAGCAGGCGTGCAGGGGCGTTTCTCCGGGCAGGGCCTGCGCTGCACTAGGTCCAGTCTCAGGTCTGCTCTGAGTGCCAAGGCCTGTGGGGCCCATGGGCCAAGTTTCAGGGATGGGAGCAGCTGCTCGCTCTGGAGCTGAGGAATAGAGGCCCAGGGAGCAAAGGACGAGGCACCTCTCGGGTCCCGTGGCCTGGGCAGGTGCCTGCGGGAGCCGTACGGCCGCCCTTCACCTGCAGCTCTCTTGCCCTTGCAGCTGACGGCCAGCGAGGAGGAGTTCCTGCGCACCTACGCGGGTGTGGTGAACAGCCAGCTCAGCCAGCTGCCGCAGCACTCCATCGACCAGGGTGAGTGAGGGCCAGGGCGTCGGCCTGAGAGACAGGCACACGAGGAGCCCCAGGATGCTCCTGCCTGCTCTTATCCTGGAGGAGACAAGAAATGGTAGAGCCACTGCACAGGTTCCATTTGCTGTCTTCCTTAGCCTTTGGCCTGACCCCTGCCCACCCAGCACCCTGTCCGGGAACAGAAAAACCGCCCTGTGCGCTAGAACCTGGCCTGGGTACAGGCTGCATGGTGGCTGGGTGTTCCTGGCTGGGCCCGGGGGAGGTCCCCAAGGCCTCTGAGTGCCCTAGGGTGTTATGTCTTTTTTTTTCTTTCGCCCATCTGTGAGGCCAACACAGATTGCTGATCTGACACACGGGGCTGTGTGTCTTGAAGCTGCCCTTGTTCTCCTGGATGTCACAGGGCTCTGCCCTGGCACAGGGCCTGGTTCCCGAGTTCTGACGCCGGGTGTGACCCAGCCTGTGCACACGACTCAGCAGAATTGTACAGGACGTCCCCATGGCTCGGGCGGCTCCCTGGGACAGCCACTCGCCGTGCACAGCCGGCCAGGGGCGCAGGCCGGTCCGGGTTTCTAACATACTCCCCTGTCCCCTGGCTGCTGAATAGTATCTTCCCGAAACCCTGCAGTTTGTGAGTCCCTGGGGCGTTACCTTTCCCTGCAGGCTGGTCTTGGGTCACTAAGTTAACCTGAATTTGAGGTGGGGTGGTAAGAATGTCTCTAGTAGAATGTTCTTAATGGAAAATGTCAAAATAAGCTCTAGAATTGTATGTCAGTATAGAAAACAATAATAAGAACCACATACACACTCACACACTCACATTCACTCAGGCATGGACTGTATAGAAAAAGAAAGCTGAAAGAATGTATACCAGGCTCTCAAATAGAAAATTTTGGTAGAAGGTAGAACTATATAAGGGATTTTGACTTTCCATGTCATGCATTTTTGCAAAAAATGAATTTTTTAACATTGTACACACATTTCTTTTGTAATAGAGACTGTTTAAAAAGTATTCCTATGAGAACTTTTTTACCTCGCTTAGCTGAGCCAACAATTGAGACTAAAAGCGAGCTCTGCTGAGTTGTTTCAGGAGGTGACAGTGACCTCACCTGGCCAGGAACTGCCAAGCAGTCAGGAGTGAGTCACAGGCGTGTGGGTGTGACGGTGTGGGCCCCAGAACCCGGGCCCTCCAGAGCATGGGGCATTCACAGCACAGCCAGGCTGGCCGCAGACATGTGGGTCTCCAGAGCTAAACCTGCAGCCATGGAGGTGAGCCTCTGGAGGCAGGAGTGGTTCTTTGTGGCTGGGGTGCCCTTCAGACTGCCCCTCTTGTCCTCTGTCGCCTCTGACCTGACCCCTCACGGGAGGCACTTGCTGCAGAGAGCCTGACATTGCTGCGGACTGAGTTGGAGCGGGGAGGGGGCGACTGTGCCTGGAAGAGCCTCACAAGTATGTTTGTGCCTAAAGCAGACAAACGCGCAGCAACAACAGCAGAACCACCGCCAGCCCCGTCTATCCCGTTGTGGGGCCATGGGCCTGAGAGCAGGACCTCCATTTCTGCCCTTGCGGCGAAAACTCCAGTCTGCCTACCTTCTCTGTTGGTAGAGCCGACCACAGGCTTGCTGCTGCCCAGGTGGCAAAAGCCCTGGATCACCGCTTTCAGTGCACAGGACCCTGGCATGCAAAGCCTCCCAAGGCCTGGGAGCCGCAGAGCCTGGTGTGAGTGCCTCCCGCCACCAGGGGGCACTGTCTCTCAGCGGATGCCCCCATTCCCCACCTCGGAGAGCTGTGACCCATTGCTGTTCCAGCTCCCCTCAGAAGAGGGCCTGAGGCTGCCCAACCAATGTGTCCACCTTTAGGTCCGCATACGCTTCCCCTCTGGGCCTGGAGGGGTCTGGTACCAGGGGCACTGCTGCCCACTGCAGTCTGGCCCCTCGCCCTGTGCCCAGGCCTCCAGCCTGCCCGCATCCTGCTCTCCCTTGGTGACCTTGTGTCCAGTATCTGCTGGGTCCAGGCAAGTGCTGGAGACCCTGAAGTGTGGGCTGAGACCACCCATGACAGTCTCCTGTCCCAAGCCCTGCTTTTCCTCCCTTGTCTTCCATGGTACACCTCTCTCTCCTCCTCTCTCTCTCTGTCTACACCGCCCCACCCCCATTTTCTACTCTCTGCGCATTCCCCCACCTTCATCACGTCCTCTCGCCTGTCCGCCTCACACTCTCCCTGGGAACTCACACACGCTCCTGTGACTTCAACAGAGACCGCTGGTTCACGCCCTCTGCCCAGACCCCTCTCCTGACCCCAGAAGTCTATGTGCGACCCTCTGCTGGCCATCTGACTACAGATGTCACATACCCGGCAGATGCCACTCATAGCCTCTCCCGCCCCAGAATCGGTTCTAGCACCTGTATTCTCTGTCGTGATGTACATTCCACTCACATACCCAGTGTCCTGGGGACCCACCATCCACTCCTGTCTTCCCCAAGTGTCTAGTAAGTTACTAAGTCCTTTGATTCTCCCACCTTCATGCTCCCCAGATCTGCTTCGCTTGAACCCCCGTTTTGGTCTGAGCCCATATGCATTCTTGTCTCGATTGCTGCAGACAGCTCCCAACTGTTTCTCGACTTACCTTGCCCCCTGCAGTGCATCATGTCCCTCACAACCAGAGGGACTTCTGGAGGTTACATCAGCGGGTCTCGCCCTTAAAATCTTCCAGTGGCTCCCTGCTGCCATGAGGATAAAATCGCAGTGTGTGCTCATGCCTTTCTACCCCTGTGTTTGCCTCCTGGCTTCCAGGACCCCAGCTCTCACTCACCCCACCCCCACCCCCGGCTTCCGCAGGCCCGGCCCGGCCCTCCTCACACACTACTCCCCACACGGTGTCCTGGTCCTCCTGACAAGCTCTGAGCTCCTTGAGCTTGGGACTGTGGCTTACCTCTTTCTATTTGTGAGTCTTAGAGCCCGTGGTCCCCTAGAACGTGGAGCCATTTCTCTGAGTAGTGTCTCCTGGTCCCTGAGGGTGACCGCACCGACCTGACAGCCAGGCAGGACCGACTTTGAACCAGAAGGAACCAGTACTTCTCCGGGAAGGTCGCCTTGCTGTGGCTCCCGCGGTGGCTCCCAGAGCAGGCTCGACAGAAAGCTGAGTGCCCTCGTTTCTTATCACCCGCGCTGCCCTCTCCCTAACACGCGTCGGTCATCGTGGAGGTCCAGGGAAAGGTAGCAGCAGCGGCTGCGAAGCTCTAAGGACTCACCCACTACAGAGCTGTGGTCGCTGCGACCTTTGGTTAAAGCTTTCTTTGGCCTTTTAAAAATACGAGTGTATAAAGTTGGGGCCATACCCTGTGTAAACATTTTAACATCCACTTTAACACTCACTCTTATGATAATTTTCTAGTGTTCTTAAATTTTCAGGAAAACATGTTGGCAGTTGTATAATATGCAGCCATACCACCGTACCGTAATTTTTAATCAATCTTTTACTATTGGATGTTAGTTTCCCATTTTTGCTATTAATGATCACAACAGCAACCATTTACTAAGCTCCTCCTCTGAGCCACGTTCCTTGTCAAGCAGCACATGAGGGTTATCCCAGTAAATCCTCACGACAGCCCTGTAAGGCAGAGGCTATCATGGGCCCCACTTTCAAGATGAGACAGCAGGCCCAGAGAGGTTAAGTAACAAGCTCAAGGCCACAGAGCCACCCAGTGTGGGTCCAGGGTGAGGCCAACATGGAACATTCTTGAGCATAAATCTTCATCATTTGTTGTAAGATAAATTCTGGCAGTGACAGGCCATGATCATTTTTAAGCAGGACAGTGTTTTACCTGAGGGACAGGTGTGATTTAGGCAGCTAACGCAGTAGTACTTCCGGAGGGCACAGAAAAAATTTGGAGTTTTCCGTTGCCTTGTGATTCTGGGCCCTGCAGCGCCTTCGAAGGTGCCGGTTCTCTGAGAGCTCCAGCCTCTTGCTGCCCCAGCACTCAGGGGACCGGGCGCCCGGTGCCACTCCCAGGCCACCGTGCACTTAGCCAGTCACCTGCAGAACTGTGCTCGTGCGGTGTTGTATGGGCCCTTGTCCGGGTGTCCCGGGGCTGTGCGGGCTCCGTCTAGACATGGTCCGTTTCATGAGGAAGCCCTTGTCCTTTCTTTCCCCCCCCGTCTTGGCCCCGGGAGCTGTGGCGCTGGCACGGTGGCTCCACAGGCCTGTTCCAGCCTCTGGCTGGTCACACTCTTTCTCTGAGAGCTTTCCAGGGAAGGTCCCCAGCCCGGAGCCAGCTGGGCCGTCTCAGCGCTCTGCTGGCTTTCCCCCTCGGAAGCCAAGGCCACTGGCTCGGGGCGTGCTGCCAGGGAGCCTGAAATAGGTCATTTGGTGTCAGGGTTACACCGGAACCTTGGGCAGACCGGCAGGGCGCCTCTCTGAGGGGGCCCACCCACCGCACAGCCTTTCACAGCGCATCACCCCCTGACCCTGCCGGCGGCCCGCGCACGGGGGCGCTGGCACCATCTTCTCCATTTTACGGCCCGGGCCGGCGGTCATCCTGGCGCTGTCGCCGCGGCCTTCCACTTCCCCCGGGCAGCCTTCTCCGGCCCCTTCCGCCGCAGCCGCCCGCGGGGCTTTCCTTCCGCGTGTCCGCTACGGTGCTCTGTCCGCCGCCGCCTAGGGCCCGGGTCTGTGCTGTGTTCAGCCCGTGGCCCACAGAGCGGGCGTCGCTGGATCTCTGTGGACCGGGCCTCGGGGGGCTCCTCGGTGCCGACCGCCTGCTGGGGGTTCTGGGCCCCTCTCCCCGCGTGTGGCTCCGAGGCTTCGTCCAGGGGCTGCAGGTGGCAAACTCGGGACTGAAGTTCCAGGGAGGCCCCAGGGGATTCCAGGGGCGGCCGGACGCTAATCTTGTTTAACGTTAATCAGCACCCACGTGAGAGTTACCTGCGACCCAGTAGTAATACAATTGAACCCCAAAATCATACATACCTTGAGTCAATGGAAAAATCAACCAGAAGGACTTGGTATGTGATCCTTTGTGCCCCAGAAAAAGGAAAAACAATCCACCAAAAGGAAAGGAATGTGCTGGAAGGTCGGGCCCGCTGCTCAGCTCCGCACTCCGCTTCTGGCTGGAGCAGGGCGGCTGTGACGCCTGCCCCAGCGGAGCGGGCCCTGTCGCTTGGACCTGAGCACAGAGGCCCCGAGCCCTCCTGCGGCTGTCTGACCCCCAGACACCCTGTGAGAGGCGGACCTCTGCCTCGGAGAAGAGCGTCCAGGGGCCGCTCTCCCACCGGGGGCGCCTGCGCTCACGTTGGCCCGTGGGTCTGGGTGCCCCGCAGGTGACGGCCCTCGAGCAGCTGTCACAGGGCAGGCAGAAGAACAGGTGTGTGAAGAACCTGGGGCACACATCACGGGGTGACTAGTCCTACCTGGGAAGCCACAGGGAAGAGGGGCGGGCTGGCTGGGAGCGTGGCGGGGGCGGGGGACAAGCTCGGGAAGGAGGATGTCACAGGCTGCGGGAGCCCCTGGAGCCTGCCGGGCCCGTGCAGGTGTTGGGTATTTTTGTGTCCCCCCCAGACACTGGTGTGACAGTTCTGCTTGGGTGGTAAGTAGCTGGAAAGGCCAGTGAGCTCAGGACGGACTTTCCTGGGAAGACTTCAGGGGGTCACAGAGGGCCGGAAGGGAGACACTCCACCGGGCCATCCCTCCAGGTTGAGTGACCTCCATCTCAGGTGAGTGCTGGGAGGAGGTCACAGGGCAGCGGGTAAGGCAGGACAGCAGGAACATGTCTTCAGGCGCCACGTGGTGCATTTCAGAAAGGCCGAGAACCTGCAGGCCGGGTGAGCAGGCAAGGAGGGGTCTGACACCTCAGGCAGGGTGAGCCGGACCGGGAGGTGTTGGGGGGTCTGACTCTGCAGGCCGGGTAAGCAGGCGAGGGGCGTCTGACACTGCAGGCTGAGTGCATGGGGCACCTGGTCTGTGCAGCTGGCGGAGACTCAGGGAGGGGAGTTCTGAGTGGGGGGGTCCCTGCGGGTGTCCCCGAAGGACATTCAGAGCTCAGGTGCAAGGTGTGAGCAGGTGCGAGGGCAGGTATGGGACCAAGTGGGGTTGCCCAGGAAAGCAGGCAGAGTGATGGCAGGGGTGGCCCACCGAGCACAGCACTGAGGACAGTGGGGGGACACGGGAGCTCTGGAAGGAGTGGAGGCCAGCAGAGTCACTGTCAGGATCCCGGGGTTTGTAATTAAGAAGGTGGTGGTGACTTTCCCCCCAAACCTTCCTGGGGAGCCCTGCCCCGAGGCCGGGGAGGAAATGGGGAGTGAGGAGACGGGAGCAACAAGACAGGCGTGTGGCTTCTAGAATGTCTTTCAGAGTGTTAGCTGAGAAGGGGCAACAGCTCAGGGGTGGGGAGTGGAGGTCAAAGGACTGTTTGCAGCACTGAGCTCTCAGAGTGTGGGCTGCCGGCCACACCTGAACCTCCACAGGCACCTGAGATGCAGACTCCCGGGCATTGCCCAGCCCTGGGAATCAGAGGGGCTGCTGGGAGAGCCCAGGGGCTGCATTGGACACCCCAAGGTGAGTCAGGTGCCCACTGGAATCTGAGACTGTGACAGGACTTTGAAGACTCTGGAGGGGTCCTCCCACTCGTCCCAGCCTCGTCCCTCCTCTGTACAGCCAAACTCTTGGCCTAGGAGAGCTTATACTCTGGGAGACCGAAGACTTAGGAGAGTTTGGAGAAAATATGTCACCTGGGAAGACAAAGCCCAGAGGCAGGGAGTGTGTGTCGGGCTCAGCAGGGGTGTGGAGGGGGTGAGGTGGGTTGGCAGGGGGTGGAGCTGGGACTAGAGCAGAGCAGGTATGGTAGAACCCAACTTATGACCCCACAAGATGCTGTTTATGACACTTAATGTTGCGACATTGTTCTGGTTGGTCAGATGGTAGGCATAGGTGTGATTTAACACTTTTTACTGGTGAGGAAGTGGATGTGCAAGGACTCACCTGCATTGCACAGGTAGGCAGGTCAAACCCAGGCCTGGGTCCCGGGATACCAGAGTCCACCAAGCTAGCCCAAGCACAGTGAGGGCCCTCGAAGGCTGTTGGGGGACCCAGTGCCCCTGCGTGCCCCTTTTTCTGGCAGCCTGGGTGCCTGGTGATGTGGTTGTCAGCCGGGAGCCCCGTGGGTGCCACCAAGCCTGGAGCCTGCTTTGGTTGCTGTCCCCATGGCAACCAGTGTCTCGCTGTCTCTGGGTACAAGCTATCCCCTGGGAACTTTGGGCATCAGAGCTGATATGTATAAAACCCCTGGGCTCCCAGGCTGCAGCTGCTAAAAACAGCACATGCCACCCAGTGGGTCTATGTCGGGGAGGAGGCCAGTCCAGGGTGGTGCCTGAGCCTCATCCCTGTGGAAATGTCCCCCTTAGAGGAGCGTCTGGGACCTGTTTTGTTGTGAGCCTTGCTGCCTGGCTCCTCTCCCCAGAGCTGGTAGCAGGCGCTTGTTGGTATCAGTGCAAGATAATGAGCTGTGGGGCAAGGAGGTGCCACGACTGAAAACTGTGGTCAGAACAGGGGACAGACATCGGGTTTCCTCTGCAGCCCCTGACTGTGAGCATGGAGGATGGCCCGGGCCCTGCAGGCGGGGTTCCCGGGATGGCTTTGAAGCACTTAGCCCAAGTTCATTCCCTTGCTGTCTCCTGCCTCCCCCAGCCATGGGAATTTGGAGACTGGGGTTTCAGCATTGTATTTCTGAGTTTGTCAGGCCCCAGGGGTTTACTCTCATTAGGAAGTCGTTAGGCCTCTTAGGAGGTCAGGAGGTCAGGAGGTCGGGAGGTCAGGAGGTCCCTGCCTGAGGACTCTGACCCTGAAGTAGCTCTGGGAAGCCCTGGCCAGCGAGGGTTGTGGGGGTTTCAGAGAGGCTCCCGTGCCCCGAGCGCACGGCCCTGGGAGCTGGGCACGGCAGAGCCCATGGCTCCAAGTTGGCTGATACGGCTGCCTCCACCCCCGGCTGATGCCACTTTTGGGAGTCTCCCTTTTTTCTGGTGACCTTCGTACAGGGCTGTGCCCTGGACTGTGGGGCCCAGGGCTGGCAGCCTTTGAGAGTTGGACCAGGCATGTGTATCTTGTGTCTGATTCTTGGCTGGGGTTTGCCCTCGGGGCCGTTCCCCCCACCCCTCCACCCAGCCTCCTGGGAGCACCAGCCCGGAGCTGAAAGTGCTCTCGGCCGGTTGTCCCCGTAGCCTGGCACTGTGGCAGATGCAGCCGCCGGGAGGCCTTGTCCTTTCCCGCCGCTGGGTCCTGCCTGGAGAGGCCGGAGGGCACTGGGAGCTGTCCTCACCTGCCCTGGGCTCCGAGGGCCCAGAGGAGGCCGAGGGGCTCCACCAGGATTCCCCACCAGGTCCCAGAAAGAGAAGCCGTGGGTGCTCTTGTTCTCCCCGTCGGCCTCGGCGCTGCACCCATCTCCCCGTTCATCCGCTGACCCAGGGCTCAACATATGGCTGATGGAATGTTCTGGCAGTTTAGGAAACAGATTGAAGTGCCGAGTGCATTGATGGAAAGACCTTCGAAAGACTTCACCTTAGATCCTCAAATACCAAGAGTGATTCTCCAGACATTGGGGTGTGTCTGAGTGGCCTGGGGGCTTTCTCCAAACCACACCGCCCCCACCAGCCCCCGCGCCCCAACACCTGTCGTGAGCGGGGCTCCCTGAGGGCCGCGCAGATCCCTCGGGTCAGCCTGGCACGGCTGAGGCTGGCGCGGGCGTGTGGAGCCTGCTCGGGGCTTTCAATTCTGCCGCTGTGAATCCACCCTGAGCTGGCAGGCACACCAGTGACCCCATTGTCTGTCTGCCGCCCCCGCTAGGGGCCGGCTTCCCTTTTGTAAGCTCCTGCATAGTTGTCATTTTTCTCTCCCCAGTCACTTGACTGGTCTCTGTTAAACGGGCAAAGCTGGCATTGGGCGTGGGACGGGATGGCCCGCTGGGTGCCCTGCCCTGGTTCGGAGAGCCGTGCCCTCAGCAGCGCCTTGGCCCTGCTTTCACGGCCGGGGAGCCAGGGGACTAGGGATGCGACGGGCAGAGCAGCAGGCCGGAGCAGGGGGCCAGGCCACTCCCAAGCTGGCATTCTGGGTTCCATGTTGACTTTTCCCCAAGGCACCCCAGGGCTGCTTTGGTGTTGTTTTTAAAGTCCTGTGTCTTGGTCCCATTCCAACAGGGACAGATGGATTGGTCCAGTCCCTGCCGGGCGCTCTGAGCGGCCACCGTGCTCTGGGTGCCTGGGGAGGTCCTCCTGAGAGCACACCGCGGCGCGTGGGGGGGAGGTGAAGGCGTGCACTTCGGAGTCTGTGTCCAGTGCCCCCTCTGCCTCTGAGGCCCAGGGCTGCCCCCTGGCTCTGAGCTTTCAGGGTCCTCATCTACAGGAACGATTCGTCCTGGAGCCCAGGAGCCTCCCCAGGTGCTGAGTGTGTGCGGGAACGAGCAAAGTCCCTGACCGTAGGGGACGTACTTTCCGGTGGGGGGGGGACGCTCACCTCTGATTGTTGTGTGGAAAATGGACCTCGAGGAGCCAGAGGGGGGAGGTACAGGAAAAGGGGGTACAGGAGGCTAGCGGGGTAGTGGTGGTCTGGACCAGGGTGGTGGTAGGGGAAACGGTCATGTACTCAGGATATATTTCACGAGTAGAGTCAACAGGATTTGCTGATATGTTGTATGTGGAGTTGGGGGGGGGCATGAGGAAGACCCCAGAGTTCTGACCTGAGCAACTGGAGGATGGAGGAGCCGTTGCTGAGATGAGGAAGGCTGCGGGTGGACAGGCTCGGCCGCCGCCCCATTGGACACCCCACCGGCAGGGTGAGGGCTCGGTTTCTCCCCGCCCGTGCCGCTGACGCTCGTGGTGGCCTGTTTGGTTCCAGCCATGCTGGTGGGCGTGAGGCGGGAGCTCCGTGTGGTTTTGATTCGCATTTCCAGAACGACTGACCACGCTGAGCATCTTTTGATGTGCTGGGGTTCCCAGCCTCCCCGCCCTGGCCGGGGCCGAGGCCACCAACTGGCAGCGTGGCCTTGTTGAGCAGTCATCAGAGTCCCTGTGTGACCTCGCGGAGGTCACTTCCCCCCCAGCTCTCAGAGGGCAGCCTGGTGCACACCAGGCAGCTGTGGGCTTAGCGCCCCGGCCCCTGGGTCTGGGCCATTGCCCCTGCCGATTCTCCCGTCCCACCTGGGACAGCCAGAGCGGCAGCCCGTGGTCCCTGGGAGAACAAGCCCCAGAGGCAGGCGAGGAGAGAAGCCGGGGGGCTGCCCCCGCTCCTGGCAGCCCAGGCACCTTGTGCTGGCAACTCCCCTTTCAGGGTCCCCCCCAGACCCCCGCCGACGATCAGGCTGGCACTCGGGGAGAGCTGGCATCGGTTAGGTAACCCCCACGGCTGCCACCGGGGCATGATGTCACCCTGGATTCCGTGGGTGCTAGGACAGTTCTGCCTGCAGTGATACCGTGTGGTCCCGGGGCTGAGGCGAGGACAGAACGTTCCCGAGGGAGAGGGGAAGGCTTTGTACGGTTCCCCAAGCAAAGGAGCCCCATCCCAGGGCTCAGACGATCTGAGCTCCGTTCCAGAAGCATGTTCCCCGTCTCGGGGTTGGAGGTGCTGGTAGCAGCAGAACCCCATCAGGGCAGGGTGGGCTGTGCGTGGCAGGGTAGGAGCACCTCACACTCTGGTGCCGAATGGAAGGCACGTCTGTGATGTCCCATCCTCGTGGACGGTCCTCCTCCTGCAGTGCCCATGGTGGGGTGCCCTCGCTGTGCCTGCCCGAGGCAGGACAGTTAGCAGGGAGGTCAGTAGGAGGCCGCGCGTGTGCGGGTGAGACTGCCCGGTGGCGTGGACAAAGACGGCCGGGCCCACGCCACGCCCTCTCCCAGGCTCCGTGTCACAGGCCACACTGGCTCACCTTTCGGTGGCCTTTCTGTGTCTGTCCCTCCAGTCCTCCCCTCCCAGGAGAATTCCTCCAGTTAGGACAGAGGGGGCGCGTGTCAGAGAGGCCACAGGCAGCACACTGTTACTGTCCTGGGCACAACCAAGAACTGTCCTTTAGCAAAAGGAGAGAAAGTGGTGGGACTCAGGGAGGTCCCCGCCCGCCACCCCGCCCACCCTGCCGGGTCTGTGGCTCAGCCAGCCCCTTCCTTCCCCGGCGGTTTTGGGTCGGGGAGGCAGGTCAGTATTTCCGCGCTCTCCCTCCTCCCTCTGGCCCTTTCTGGCTGCTTGTCAGAGCCTGTCTTATGGAAAACAAGACAAAGGAAGTGATTTCATTAGTGCCTGGACCAGAATCTCAAATCCATGATTAGAAACAACAATAATAAAGATTATGGCCATTATCTGTCTCCGTGGGAGCCAGGCTGGCTCCAGGCTGGAAATGGGCCTGGTCATGCTCCTTGGAGCAGGTGTTGGGTTCGGACAAACAAGAGTGGCTCTTAGGACTCGTGAAGAACAAGGCCCTCCAAAGCAATCAAAACAAGAGCCTCAAGAAGAAAGAGGGAGGTTCCCAAGGGCCCCTGGCTTCAGTGACCTTGGAGCAAGGGACCTGACCAGCAGCCCTGGGTTCTCCTCCCACTCACCTTTCAGCCCCGGGGCCCCGGAGCCAGGCTGCTGGCATATCCCGAGGCCGGGCCTTAGCGAGGGCCCGGAGGAGACGTGGGCTTCCTGGGAAAGCACCGTACCGTGGTAGGCTGTCGCGGCCCCTAGCAGGTGCCGCCTCCTTGCCTGGTCCCAGCCTGCAGCCCAGTGCCGGAGGCCCACCCAGCCATTCTCTTCCCCTGGTCTGCAGGCGCAGAGGATGTGGTGATGGCGTTTTCCAGATCCGAGACGGAGGACCGGAGGCAGTAGCTGCGAACCCCTTGGAACACCCTGGAAGCTGGCAAAGGCCAAGAGATCTGTGTGGACCTCGGCCGGCAGAGTGGCATCAGGTCACCTTCCCCACACCCACCCCACTTCACCCCACCCCACGGCCACTCAGCAGGGCTGGCATGGAGGGAGACACCGGTGATGCAGTTATGATTGGCTTAAAGGGACGGACTCATGATTGGCTGCAGGAAGAAACCTTTTATTTTTAAATCTTGACCAATGGAAAACTTTTATTTTTATTTCTGACTCTTATTTTTTTAAAAATTTGCGCCTAGGTGTACGGCTTCCCAGGAAGCTTTCGGAGCTCTGGTGCTTTATTTAGGTCACGTCTTAGGAATGTGAAGAGGTCCGATTGGCTGCTCAAACTGGAAAAGGATTTTGATTGGCTGGCTAATGGGAAACTTTTTTTTCTTTGATTGGCTGCAGGTGTTCTGCCGAGAGCACTAGCTTCTCTCTTTTGAATGCTGAGAACAGGGTTTGGGACATTGGTTGTTATATTTGACTTGAAAAAAAAAAAAGAAAAGAAAAGAAAGAAACCAAGTGTGCTTTGCAATATTTATTACACCAAGAGCTTACTGCTGCTTTCACATGCTTTCTTTGTGTTTGCATTTGATTGGCTTTCGATATGCGTGTCTGGTTTCCCATTGGCTCACCCCTGACTCCCGTTGCCATGGCCTCCCCCCCCCCCCAACCCTGCTGCAGGCAGTCCCTCTGCAGCCCGGGCTCCACCTGAAACGTGCATTTGCTTTGATGACCACACCTGGCTCCACCTCGAGGACCCCAAGCAGGGTCCACAGCTCGAAAACGGCCCCCAAGGAGGTTTGTGTTGTCCTGAAGGAGCAGCCCAGAGCTTAGAGGTGACCATGAGCCAGGACTTCTGTGCATCGCTTCCAGGACCAGCCAGCTTCCCACAGCGAGGGTGCAATTACGCGATGCTGTCCGGGCCTCTCCGGCCTGCCCGCCCAGAGCAGAGGTGCGCAGGGCTGGTCGGCTCCGTCCTTTCGCCATTCCTTCCGCATCCCACTTCCGGAGGCCTCAGCTCGGGGCTCCTCCTTAAAGGGCAGGTGCTGCTCCCAGCTGTGAGTCCCCACAGTGTAACACAGGTCTCTGCCCCAGAGTCTGGAACACCCACAAAGACCTGGGAAGCCCGGGAGTCCTTTGGTTCCAGAGACCCTCCTCTGATCTCCCCCAGCCAGGCTCCGAGGCATCGGCTGCTGGGCAGCAGGTCCTGGCCAGCACTTGGAGCTCTCTCACCTGAGGCCTGTGCCCCTCACTGCTCAGCCTTCCGAAGTGTCTCTATCTGTGTCAGCCTGCAAGGGACAGCGTCATTGTCTGTTTCTGAAGTGCTTCACTGAGCAAGGCCCACCAGGCTGGCCCTCCACCCCAGCCCCCGAAACATACTGCAGAGCAGTGGCCTTTGAATCACTGTAGGCACCCCAAGTCTTCCCACCTGTCCCCTTCCCCTGGAGGGGGGCTGCCCTTCTCCCTGCATCTCTCCCAGGACTGGGATGTGGGGTGGGGGGAGGTAGAGAAAGCAGCAGACTTCGGGCAGGGGCGGCCCCCCTCCCCCTGATCTACATGGCTGAGGCCCTCTTCTTGCCCTGGGCACCCAGAGCTAGGAGAACTCTCGAGCCATATTGCCCCTTCTCAGGGCTCGGTGGCGGGGGTGGGGTAGGGGCTGTCATGGGGCACGGGAGCTAAATGCCAACATGTCCTACGCCTGAGCCCTGAGAGAGCCCTGTGCTTGGGGGTGGTTCATGCCGTGCCGAGTCTTGCCCCAGAAGGAGGACTTAGTGTCACAGCCTAGACACCGCGCCCTCCACACACGGCCCCGGCCTCAGTCAGGTGACTGTTAACTGCAAAGGCTGTTGATCCCCGGGAGATGAGGACTCTGGGGACTCCAGTAGGAACCCTTCCTCGGGGGCGGGGACAGTGCATGCGTGCAGATGTGAGTGCTCGTGCACACACACACACGAATGCACACTCACGTGCACACTCACATGCACACGCTGTCAGCTCAGCAGCCGAGAGCTCCAGCGGAGCCCCTGGGGGAAGATGAGATGTTTCCATCTCCCTCCCCACCAGCCTGTGGGATCTGTCATCAGGTGTAGATGCCAGTGTTGCTGGCTGCCCCCTTCTTTGTACCTGTAGCTCCCATGAAGGGACTGTGTCCTGGCCCATGGTGTGTTTCCTGCCCCAGCCTGTCCTTGTCAAAGTCACGGGCCTTCCTCTTGTAACAGTGACACCCTGATCTGTCTCGTCTTCTGAAGAAAAGTGGAAGTGTTGCTGTGGCTTCTCATTTCAACTAAAAATCTATATGTTGGAGAAAAACATAAACAATAAAGATTTTTAATAGCTTGGTGTGTGAGCTCAGTTGTCTCCCTCGGAGTTGGGTGCACTCACTGATGCCCCCATCGCATGGTCTATGCTGCTGGGGCCCTCCCTCCCAAAGGAGGCACCAAGGAGGGACGACACCAGTTTGCTCCTGTCATTGTCTGCGATCTGGGGTGCAGCTCTGGGTTTGGAAGGATTTCCAGGGTCCCCCAGCCCCTAGGAAGGTCGAGCCCCCTTTTGACCTGCAGATTCCAAATCCCATTGTCGATTGGACTGGGGTCAGTATTCTTAAGGGGTGCCCTCACCCTCCATGTTCTCAATCAGACACTGAGCACCCTGTGAGGCTGTGGGGACACTTCCATTCCAGACACCACAACAGCCCGTGTGACGGTGGTGGTTCTCAGAACGCTGGTACCGCAAATCCCCACGGAACGTCCGTGTCCCCCATCACCCCGAAATGGAGGATGGATGGGTGTTCAGGCGTGAGGTGGGCTTGGGAGCCGGACTCAGTTTCTAGAGCTTTTCATTCTCGCCCTTCGTCATCCTATTTTAGGTCTTTTTATGTTTCCTGCTATTTACACAGGCTCACTGCCTCTATTTCCCTCGCAAAGCATCTCATTGGGTGCTCGTGGCTCGGGGGTTTATAGAATGTGGTGGTGAAGCACCATCAACATCATTCATCCTCAGCATTGGGACAGATGTTGGAGGTCGTCCGGCAGCCCATGCAGTGACCAGATGGGCGAGTCCCTTCCGAAACATCTCTGCAAAGGGTTCGTCCCACCTTAAATACCCTTGAGGACTAGGGAGCACACTCCCACACGAGGTAGCGCCTCCTGCACCGAGGGGGCCTCTCTGTAATTTCCTCCTCCCGGAGCTTACAGTTACGGAGAGAAAGATGGAACAAGGCAGCTGTGTTAACCAGAAACTCCACACACACACCTCAAGGGCTCCCATTAAATGGAGCGTTGCCCACCCGCATCCCGGGGTTCTGAATGGCGCTGACAGGAGCTGACCCCGGAGTGGGCTGTTGTGGGCTGTTGAGCAGAGTGGGGGCTGGCTGGACCCTCGTCCTGCCTGCCCCACCCCCAGCGAAGGCGCTGGGACTGGAGCTGGGAGGGAGGCGTCCTCCCAGAGACTCCCCAGGTCTCTCCTGGCAGTCAGGTCACACGAGTGGGGCTACGTCAGCTGGCAAAGGGAAAACGCTGGGGACAGTGTGGGGTCTTCCGAGTCCCTCCATCACACGGCAGCCTTCTGTGTCCACCTTCCTAGGTACAGGTGCGTGTGACCAGTCATGACCCCTCCGGCAGGATTGGGAGTGCTGAAGCCAGAGACAGCTGGGGGCCAGGCCGGGCTGAGCTGGGGATTGGGGGGACCTGAGGGGGCTGAGCCA